>JAIUZE010019801.1:0-43673 GCA_022085475.1 Heliosperma pusillum
GGTTAATGATCCGGAAGTCATCAGTATCATCAATATTGTTCCGGATTGTTGGTGGCAGTGTGAGAAAAGCTTTTTACTCTTAACCGGAATTGTTCCGGATTATTTAACATCTTTATTTATTTGATGTCGGATGAATGTAATATACTTTATTATAAAATCTAGGTTAATCCTAATGAAATCAATGAGAAAGAATGTTGTTTAAAGTGTTTGAGTTGATGTTCAATATTTTGATGTATATATAGAAGTATATAAAAAAGGGTTTAGGGTTTAGGGTTTAGGGTTTAGGGTTTAGGGTTTAGGGTTTAGGGTTTAGGGTTTAGGGTTTAGGGCCCGTGTACTTGAGATACCAGTATCCTTTCGAAAGATTGATGAAAGTCTACAAGGACTATACATCTAATCGGTATCGTCCAGAAGGTTGTATTGTTGAACGTGCTATATTAGACGAAGCTCTTGCATATTGTTACGCTCATCTCTCTCCTGAGGAGTTAATTGGCGTTCCAAAGAATCGTCATAGTGACTGGATGACCGGAAAAGGTATTAGGGGCCGGGTTGAAAAAATTGTGGCACGTGACATGTTACATTTAGCACATACGTATGTGCTAAACAACGAAGATGAGGTGCAACCTGATATTCAACAACACAAAGATGAGCTCAAATACAATCACCCAAACAAGAGCGAGATGTGGATTGCAAACGAGCATAAGAAGACATTTGGAGAGTGGTTTAGGAATGTTGTCTTGGAGTATAAGAATTTGTATGGTGATGACATCTCTTCTAGGTTACTACGTCTTGGGTTAGGTCCAAATGCCAGGGCCACTTTTTTCAGCGGTTTTGCTATTAATGGTTATACTTTTTACACCCGCGAGCAAGATGAGTTGAGCACAATGCAAAATAGTGGTGTGAGTTATGAATTTGAGGCAATGCACTTTGCTACTTCAAAAGATAAAAACCCTATTTGGGGAAAATGCCTTTATTATGGTGTTATTCAAGAAATATTGGTATTAGATTACATTGATTGCACAATACCTCTGTTTCGATGTAACTGGGTTGATAACAACAACAATTGTGTTCGAAAGGATAAAATGGGATTTACGTTGGTCAATTTGGATAAGGTTGGCAATAATAAGGATGATCCTTTCATAATGGCATCCCAAGCTAAACAAGTGTTCTATGTCACCGATCCTATGGATAAAAAGTGGTCTGTTGTACTATCTATAAGGAGTAGACGGGGTGCACCCGATAATGGTGGGGATAATGATCAGGATGTCGTGTGTGAGGGAATGGATCACTCTTCCACTGTATCTTATTTCGACAATGTTGACACTGATCATGATAACATTGAAAGCATCTATATGCGTGATGATCATGGTGAAGGTATTTGGGTTAACGAAGAAACTATGTCGGGCAAGAACCGTCCCCGATCCTGAGGTGGTATTGTCTTTAGTTTTTGTTAGCTTTGGTCATTGTTGAAGATTCCCAAATTATTTAGCTTTTGGTCATTCATTATACAGTCTCCATGTCTTGGTTTCTGCTGATATTGCAGTGTATAGTGCTTATGATATTGCTGTCTTTGTTGGTTTCTGCTGATTATTATTGCAGTGTATAGTACTTATGATATTGCTGTCTCTAATTATAATTTAAAAAAAAAATAAAGGTAAGCAACAACAACGGTTTCTGTAAATATACCCGTTGTGGTTTGTAATAACAACGGTTATTAACCATAAACCGTTGTCATAGTGTTTACTAATTACAACGGGTAGACTACTATAACCGTAGTCATTACTCTATCACAACGGTTTGTTTATGATAACCGTTGTCAATATTTGTAGTAAGGAAACACACAACACTAATAATACGACTGTACTGCAACACAAAAACTCTATCACAAAGCGATCATTTTTTTGTCATCATCTCCCTTATTATTTTTGAATTTGTGAATTTGTGAACTATTTCTTGAATTTGTGAATGTCGTTTATTATTTTCACCAATTCAATGTCGTTTATTAGCAAATTTGTTAATGTCATTTCCTGAATGTCATTTCCTGAATGTCATTCAATTCTAATTTAGCTTTATCGATTGAATAGCTTTGAATTGAATTAGTTTAATTACTTCTAAACTTAAGTCAAAAAACAAATTAACGTATCAACATTAATATTATTAAATAATAAGTTCAAACGGCGCCACACACAAATGGCGCCAAAACAACAACAAACAACTACAACCAAACAACAACAACAACTACAACCAAACAACAACAACAACAAACTAAATTGAGTCCGGGTAAATCTCCCGGATAGCTGCCACCGCTAGAGCATATGCATCAATCGGGTCAGCCTCGGCCAGAGCCAACCCTTCCCACTGCTCTACCTGGGTAACTTCAACGAGGTCGACCCCATTTGGCCAACGGTAACGGTCATGTTCGGAAGCCACCCATAGATATGGCCCAGGCTGGTGGTCCGTGCTCTCAATAAAATCTTTTCGCCCATGCCCGGCCTTGTCAAACATTCTTGCCAGTTTGAATGCGGAGGCACGATGAGCATCCGACATCCCAAACTCGAAAACGAGTTCCCATGTAAAGTGCCTGCGATGATAATTTGGCCACATCTTCCTGATTAAATAGCCATTTCGAATAAGCGTATCACGGAGTTTTTTGTAACTTTTACACACAACGTAGCCACCCTCAATATGACAAGGCATTTCTTTCATGATGCAAGCATCTGGTTTAGTAAAAGTTCCAGACATTTTGTATGGTTGATGTTAGTATTGAGGCTGGGAAATTTTGTATGGTTTAGCAAATATGATATTGATTAGAGTTGGGAATTTTGTATGTGGTTGATAACCTGCTTGTATTGAGGCTGTATTTATAGAGAGTTATTTATTGGAGTTATTTATTCACATGCATGCATGGGTTCACATGAAGGCATTGATTCACATGCATGCATTGGTTCCCAAAACGACTATACATTCACATGCATGCAGTACGTTATTGATTGAGTAAATGTGTGAATATGCAGTCAATGCATTTACTGCAATGTGCAGTCAATGCATTTACTGAAATGTGCAGTAACCCTATCACAACGGTTGTGTTAACGAAAACCGTTGTGGTTAGTAATAACAACGGGTTTTTGTACCAATAACCGTTGTTATTGCGTAATAACAACGGTTTTTTGTACCAATAACCGTTGTTATTGCTCAATATTATTATTTTTAATTAAAAGATATTGCAGTCCAAGCCCGTGAATAAACAACAGCAGAACCAGCATTGATTAAAGCATCCATTGAACATCATCAATGGCAGCATAACCCCTCTATAAATACAGCCTCAAAACCCCTCCTTTAAATATTACATAACCCTAATTAGTTACTCCAAAAATTAACATCATCAATGGCAGCAGTTAACATTCCCAACGATGAGACGACCCTTACAAATTTGATTGCAGGTGAGGAGGAGACTCTTGCCGTAGTTCCCGCTGATCATCACCCATTGATTAAAGGATCCATTGAACATCGAAGGGATTATTGGATTAAGAGGCGTGAAGCAGTCCGACTTGTCAACCAAGCGTCGTCATCATCATCGTCCTCGGTCTACCCACGTCGGCCTTATACTCGGAGGTTGGATGCCGCAAGAGATATGTTGAGCTGTACCCGTCCTACCTTATCTCCACATGCAAGACGTGTACTTGCAGGCATTGAATCTGTTATTGCAAAATATGAGGTTAATGATCCGGAAGTCATCAGTATCATCAATATTGTTCCGGATTGTTGGTGGCAGTGTGAGAAAAGCTTTTTACTCTTAACCGGAATTGTTCCGGATTATTTAACATCTTTATTTATTTGATGTCGGATGAATGTAATGTACTTTATTATAAAATCTAGGTTAATCCTAATGAAATCAATGAGAAAGAATGTTGTTTAAAGTGTTTGAATTGATGTTCAATATTTTGATGTATATATAGAAGTATATAAAAAAGGGTTTAGGGTTTAGGGTTTAGGGTTTAGGGTTTAGGGTTTAGGGTTTAGGGTTTAGGGCCCGTGTACTTGAGATACCAGTATCCTTTCGAAAGATTGATGAAAGTCTACAAGGACTATACATCTAATCGGTATCGTACAGAAGGTTGTATTGCTGAACGTGCTATATTAGACGAAGCTCTTGCATATTGTTACGCTCATCTCTCCCCTGAGGAGTTAATTGGCGTTCCAAAGAATCGTCATAGTGACTGGATGACCGGAAAAGGTATTAGGGGCCGGGTTGAAAAATTGTGGCACGTGACATGTTACATTTAGCACATACGTATGTGCTAAACAACGAAGATGAGGTGCAACCTTATATTCAACAACACAAAGATGAGCTCAAATACGATCACCCAAACAAGAGCGAGATGTGGATTGCAAACGAGCATAAGAAGACATTTGGGGAGTGGTTTAGGAATGTTGTCTTGGAGTATAAGAATTTGTATGGTGATGACATCTCTCCTAGGTTACTACGTCTTGGGTTAGGTCCACATGCCAGGGCCACTTTTTTCAGCGGTTTTGCTATTAATGGTTATACTTTTTACACCCGCGAGCAAGATGAGTTGAGCACAATGCAAAATAGTGGTGTGAGTTCTGAATTTGAGGCACTGCACTTTGCTACTTCAAAAGATAAAAACCCTATTTGGGGAAAATGCCTTTATTATGGTGTTATTCAAGAAATATTGGTATTAGATTACATTGATTTCACAATATCTCTGTTTCGATGTAACTGGGTTGATAACAACAACAATTGTGTTTGAAAGGATAAAACGGGTTTTACGTTGGTCAATTTGGATAAGGTTGGCAATAATAAGGATGATCCTTTCATAATGGCATCCCAAGCTAAACAAGTGTTCTATGTCACCGATCCTATGGATAAGAAGTGGTATGTTGTACTATCTATAAGGAGTAGACGGGGTGCACCCGATAATGGTGGGGATAATGATCAGGATGTCGTGTTTGAGGGAATGGATCACTCTTCCACTGTATCTTATTTCGACAATGTTGACACTGATCATGATAACATTGAAAGCATCTATATGCGTGATGATCATGGTGAGGGTATTTGGGTTAACGAAGAAACTATGTCGGGCAAGAAACGTCCCCGATCCTGAGGTGGTATTGTCTTTAGTTTTTGTTAGCTTTGGTCATTGTTGAAGATTCCCAAATTATTTAGCTTTTGGTCATTCATTATATAGTCTCCATGTTTTGGTTTCTGCTGATATTGCAGTGTATAGTGCTTACGATATTGCTGTCTTTGTTGGTTTCTGCTGATTATTATTGCAGTGTATAGTACTTATGATATTGATGTCTCTAATTATAATTAAAAAAAAAAAAATGTAAGCAACAACAACGGTTTTTGTAAATATACCCGTTGTGGTTAGTAATAACAACGGTTATTAACCATAAACCGTTGTCATAGTGTTTACTAATTACAACGGGTAGACTACTATAACCGTAGTCATTACTCTATCACAACGGTTTGATTCTGATAACCGTTGTCAATATATGTAGATAGGAAACACACACACTAATAATACGACTGTACTGCAACACAAAAACTCTATCACAAAGCGATCATTTTTCTGTCATCATCTCCCTTATTATTTTTGAATTTGTGAATTTGTGAACTATTTCTTGAATTTGTGAATGTCATTTCCTGAATGTCGTTTATTATTTTCACCAATTCAATGTCGTTTATTAGCAAATTTGTTAATGTCATTTCCTGAATGTCATTCAATTCTAATTTTGCTGTATCGATTGAATAGCTTTGAATAGAATTAGTTTAACTACTTCTAAACTTAAGTCAAAAAACAAATTAACGTATCAACATTAATATTATTAAATAATAAGTTCAAACGGCGCCACACACAAATGGCGCCAAAACAACAACAACCAAACAACCAAACAACTACAACAAAACAACAACAACAAATTAAATTGAGTCCGGGTAAATCTCCCGGATAGCTGCCACCACTAGAGCATATGCATCAATCGGGTCAGCCTCGGCCAGAGCCAACCCTTCCCACTGCTCTACCTGGGTCACTTCAACGAGGTCGACCCCATTTGGCCAACAGTAACGGTCATTTTCGGAAGCCACCCATAGATATGGCCCAGGCTGGTGGTCCGTGCTCTCAATAAAATCTTTTCGCCCATGCCCGGCCTTGTCAAACATTCTTGCCAGTTTGAATGCGGACGCACGATGAGCATCCGACATCCCAAACTCGAAAACGAGTTCCCCTGTAAGTGCCTGCGATGATAATTTGGCCACATCTTCCTGATTAAATAGCCATTTCGAATAAGCGTATCACGGAGTTTTTTGTAACTTTTACACACAACGTAGCCACCCTCAATATGACAAGGCATTTCTTTCATGATGCAAGCATATGGTTTAGTAAAAGTTCCAGACATTTTGTATGGTTGATGTTAGTATTGAGGCTGGGAAATTTTGTATGGTTTAGCAAATATGATATTGATTTGAGTTGGGAATTTTGTATGTGGTTGATAACCTGCTTGTATTGAGGCTGTATTTATAGAGAGTTATTTATTGGAGTTATTTATTCACATGCATGCATTGGTTCACATGAAGACATTGATTCACATGCATGCATTGGTTCCCAAAACGACTATACATTCACATGCATGCAGTACGTTATTGATTGAGTAAATGTGTGAATATGCAGTCAATGCATTTACTGCAATGTGCAGTCAATGCATTTACTGCAATCTGCAGTAACCCTATCACAACGGTTGTGGTAAGAAAACCGTTGTGGTTAGTAATAACAACGGGTTTTTGTACCAATAACCGTTGTTATTGAGTAATAACAACGGGTTTTTGTACCAATAACCGTTGTTATTGATCAATATTATTATTTTTAATTAAAAGATATTGCAGTCCAAACCCGTGAATAAACAACAGCAGAACCAGCATTGATTAAAGCATCCATTGAACATCATCAATGGCAGTATAACCCCTCTATAAATACAGCCTCAAAACCCCTCCTTTAAATATTACATAACTACCCTAAAATTAATATCATCAATGGCAGCAGTTAACCTTCCCAACGATGAGACGACCCTTACAAAATTGATTGCAGATGAGGAGGAGGCTCTTGCCGTAGTTCCCGCTGATCATCACCCATTTATTAAAGGATCCATTGAACATCGAAGGGATTATTGGATTGAGAGGCGTGAAGCAGTCCGACTTGTCAACCAAGCGTCGTCATCATCATCGTCCTCTGGCTACCCACGTCGGCCTTATACTCGGCGGTTGGATGCCGCAAGAGATATGTTGAGCTGTACCCGTCCTACCTTATCTCCACATGCAAGACGTGTACTTGCAGGCATTGAATCTGTTATTGCAAAATACGAGGTTAATGATCCGGAAGTCATCAGTATCATCAATATTGTTCCGGATTGTTGGTGGCAGTGTGATAAAAGCTTTTTACTCTTAACCGGAGTTGTTCCGGATTATTTAACATCTTTATTTATTTGATGTCGAATGAATGTAATGTACTTTATTATAAAATCTAGGTTAATCCTAATGAAATCAATGAGAAAGAATGTTGTTTAAAGTGTTTGAATTGATGTTCAATATTTTGATGTATATATAGAAGTATATAAAAAAGGGTTTAGTGTTTAGGGTTTAGGGTTTAGGGTTTAGGGTTTAGGGTTTAGGGTTATTTTGAAGTAACACACGTATACTAATAATGATACTTAATAATTAAAAGTGATCCGACCCGAAAATGATACTTACTAATCATCACGCGGATAATAAATAATGATTTCTATCGAATTAAATAAAATAACCCGATACTAGCGAGCTAATTAATTTTGGGTCGGACAGTTTCAGGTTTGTGATGCAAAAACGGCCCGACGAATCTAACTACCTGATCGGAATAATATGGCCTATTATTATTAATAATAACCATTTATTTGTTTATATAAAACGTATGTGTTTTCTCCTTTCTCTTTTTTGTTTTTGTTTTTTTTTTTTTGTCTTGTTCCTTTTTACATACAGACATACACAACACATAATATAGATAACATATATAGTGAATATATCTTATAGAGAATATAATAGATATATATATATATATATATATAGATATACTTATATATATATATATATTTATATATAATAGTGGTAAAAAAGCAAAAAAAAGCAATAACTTGAAGTACGTAGATACGCTTGCTCTGATCTAGAAAGTGGATTGCCCGATCCGTAACTGCTGGCCTGGCCACCCGATCGATTAGTTTCAGGTTAACTAGTGATGCATGATAATTATAATAACCAGTTCCTTAATTAAAAAGAAAATGACCCGATTCGAGGTAATTGAACCAAAAACTAAAAATAATTAAGAACTAACCCGATCGATAAAGTTATTAATTACAAACCCGCCGAATCTAACCCGATTGGAATTGATTCCCAGGCCAAACCCGATCCGAGCTAATAATTAAACGTAACTTAAGCCTATAATATAAAATTTAGAGCAAAGTAAAATAAATTAAATTAAATTTAGAGCAAAGTTAAATAAATTAATTTAGAGCAAAGTTAATGAATTTATTTCGTGCCTCAAATTTGAATACCGCGCGCGCGTATCTGAAAAATTAAAAAAAATATACATAATCTATAAAAACGGTGTTTTAGAATTTCACCGTTGTTATTACTTTCAACAACGGGTTATAATAAATAAACCGTTGTCTTAGTGTTATTACTTTCTACAACGGGTGTGATTTAACCGTTGTTATTACTCTATAACAACGGTGATTTGTAAGATAACCGTTGTCAATAGTTTCTCTTAATAAACCCTTTAGTTTCTCTTAATAAAAAATAATTTACAATCCTATAGAGTAAATTTTACACACGTACATTATCATCATCATCCTCCTCGTTTACAATCATCCTCGTTTACAACACAAATCTTGCAGTTTAGTATCATCATCATCCTCCTCGTACTCGTGATCATCATCCTGTTCTCTTTATCATCAACCTGTTCTCATTTTCTTTATCAGGTAATTTTTGTGTTTCGTCTTTAGGGTTTTAAGATTGAAGTTCATCGTTTTGTTTTAATTTTCTATTTATCGTTCTCTTTATCATCTAGTTTCATTCCTTTCTAAGTTTTTAGAGTTTTAGAATCTCTGCATGACTCTTTATTTGTTCAGTTACTATTTCATTCATTTCCAGGTCTTAGGGTTTTAGAATCGCTGTATGCATGACTCTGTTCCGTTACTATTTCATTTCTTTTGAAGGTCTTAGTGTCTTAGGATTATCATGGGTGAAAAACGAAAAAGAGTAGAAAACAATGATAAGGGGGATAAGCCTGGTGAGAGGGGTGCTTCGAAGTGCTCTGCAGTCCTTGCAGCTATAGCGGCAAAAACGCCGATGGAAATAAAATGGAGTGTGAAAGGTGTTCCTACTGGTCCAAATGCTAGCCATTTAGCCACTTCTATTGGAGTTACAACCAAACAGTTTGTGCCTATAGATCTAGATGATTTCAGGAGTTATAATCCTTCATTGCAGAACTTACTCTTAAAACATATAAAGGTATGATAATATCTTTAGCTAAACACCATTTTATTTTGCATAAGTTACTATTACATAAGGCAGGAAGCCGTATAAAGGTTCGTATAAAGGTATGATATTAGACAGCCGCTTATTAGTATATATGATGATGATGCAGGAAGCTTTCGATATTCCAGACTGACATGATAAGTATCTATTACGTAAGGCAGCGGCAGTCTTAAGGCAGTGGAGGTGTGACCTTGCCAAATTACACTTGTATGTGGACAAGGAGACGGGGCAGATGCATAAGAGCCCACCGACAAAGTACCCCCACATCACTCAGAAACAATGGGATAATTATAAGGCGAAACGAGCTACTGAAAAGTTTCAGGTTAAGTATCCATGTCATATGTTTACATTTTTGTAAAACTCTACTTAAGGTTACATTTTTCTAAAAGTTTCAGGTTACATTTTTCTAAAAGTTTCAGGTTACATTTTTCTAAAACTCTACTTGTATCTATAATTTTCTAATTGTCTCATCTACTTGCGATTTTATATGATTTGAAGAGCGTTCGCGCCAGAAATCGTGCTAACATCTCACAGAAGCGGGGGGTATATTATGGTTCTCGAGGCGGTTACAGATTGATAGAAGAAAATCTCGTAAGTAGCATCTATATATTAGATTTTTTTAATCATACTTGGACTTGATATACATGTAGACATATATTATTTTTGAGTTAACGTGTAGGTGTCAAAAGGTGTGACCGACTTGAATCGGCACGTAACTTATAAAGAAGGGCACACGCCTAAAGGATCCCGAACATGTAACGAATATGATCAGGAAGTCTTGGCCAACATAGTAAGTATTTTTTTTATTAAGACGGGTTTTTAATAACTTTATTGTTCAATTCTTGTATGTCTAACTATCTATTTATTTTAGTAACAAAAATTAAATTAAGTTTATTTAATATATTATAGGAGAATGTTCTGAAGGAGGTTGCGGAAGGGAAATTCACTCCGAGTGGTCGTGACGACGTTCTTGCTAGAGCGATCGGCCGTCCTGCATCCAGGTCGAGTGAGGGGCGTCCCATTACATGTCGGAGTCACGAAATATTATGGGACAACTAGCTCGAACAAGAAGAAGAAAAATAAGGGGAAGGCTGACATGGTACGTATACCATTTGTTATTGTCATTTAAAATTCACATGTTATTGTTTTAACAAATTGCTGATTCTACATTTTGGGCGTGCAGGTTCAGTTAGTGGCCTCCGTGATACTGAAGATGAATTCTGGAGGCAAGCCTTCCGAAGAAGAATTGAAGATGATGGAGGATGTCATTAAAAAGGGTGAGGTAGTGCAACAGATTTGTCAAGAGGCAGACACTACTACCTTGCCAATACATGAGGAGACGGCTGAGAAGATGGGTGAGGTAACTACTGCTGTCGAGGTTTTAATACCTCAAGCCGATAAGGTAAATATGATTTTTTTTTTTCTGCATTTGTTCTTTCTAGCAGCCATGCCTTTGATTGGTTTATTTTATTAGGTAAATGAGTCGGAAAAGGGGACGCAACTTGAGGAGACGGGTGAGGTACCTAATGCTGCTGAGGTTTTGATACCTAAAGCCGATAAGGTAAATACGACTTAACCATTTTGAACCTCTGCATTTGTTCTTTCCAGCAGCCATTGCATGCCTTTGATTGGTTAATTAATTTTATAAGGTAAATAACTCTGAAAAGGGGACGCAACTTGAGGAGCCGGCTGCGAAGACGGGTGACAATAAGGAGGTATGTAGAATATAAGAAGTTAGTATATGCTGTCAGTGCTAAATCTGGTCTGGACATGTTCAAGTATAATAGCCTACCCACCAAAAATAAATACTTGTAACTAACTTTACATTATATACTCAATATAGATCATTTATGATATCTATTATATTTTGGTATTTAGTAAATAATGTGTATTCTTCAGGCCACAAAACAGCGGGTAGTTGTTCGTCTCGCCGACCCTTCATTCAAAGAGAATGTGATTGTTGCTCGGGGTTTCGTATACCCAAAGCCCAAGGACTTAGCGGAAACCATCTTGGTTCATGGCGTACCACTCTTGCCGAAGCATGCAAAAGTGGGGATAGTGGGAGTCGTGAAGGGCTATGGAACTCGTAAACTGCCCGTCCCAGTCCGCGACGACATAGTAATACTGGCAGATGCGGTTAAATGTTTTGTCCAATGGCCTCAAAGCCACATTTTCTTGGCTCGTGATTGTAAAATTCAACAGAATGTAGACGAGGTTAGAAAAATACATCTAATTTAACCCGCCTTTTGTCTTTGTTCATCACCTTCATAAATAGTGAAATTTATATGTTTTATTTTTGTTTTGTAGGTAACAAAAAACATGGATAAGTCTAACTCGATAGACAATAATCTTTCTACAACCTCGTCAATACAACAACTTGATGAGGTATTTAATCAACTCTCTTTATATTTTAAGTTCTACTATCGCCTCATCATTGAAAGAGCAACTTAATTTAGTTAGCCACATGTAGGTTGTGAAAGGTAGCACACCGCATCATTTCCCCAAGCTGAAAGAGGTCAGGAGTCTATCCGGTACTAAATATCATGGGAACGTTTACATGGAAAAAGTACGAACGGTGGCGATGCTGGAGCTTTATAAGGAGGCTGAGAGACGAATAGCAAGCGAGCAATTAATAGTTATTCCGCTCGAGAATGATATTGTAGGGGTAGAACGCCAAGCAATGCTGGATTGGGAAACGCTAGCCGTTTGGGCTGGCCTTGACGAGATTGATGTCCAACACCTATATGTTTGGATGAAGTAAGTTTCTTAATAAATTAAATCATGCAATATTCTAATATTCTGACTAAGTAAGATACAGTGTTTATAATATCGGAATTAAAACCGGCATGTAGGTACTTGAACTCGGTTGTGATCCCCGCCGAGACCAATATTAATTCACTTCCTCAATACGGATTCATGTGCCCAAATGTTTTATCTATGCATATCGAGATGTTTTTCGTATGAAGAACGTGTAAATTATATTGCTGGGGAGTTGGCGAAAAACAATAAGCTCATTTTTGCCCCTTATAATGAAGCCGGGTAATATATAATTAATATTACGATTCCAAATACAATTGCAGTTTTATATGTTTGGTTATGATGCATGTTGTGCTTGTTAATAATGATGTGTCTCTCGATCTCTAGGAGACATTGGGTGCTAGCAGCGATCAATCCGACCACGAAGAAAGTATTTTGGTTGGACTCTTTGCATGGACAACCATCCGAGACCTTTAAGAAGTTGATTATTAAGTAAGTTTATAATACTGATGATGATTTGGCACATATAATATTAAGTTTCATTTATTATTATTAAGTAAGTTTATGTGACTTTCGGCCTCTTTCCTTTTTTAAAAGGCCTTTGAGAAGAAAAGAGCAACCGGCAATCAACCGACAGAATATTCTGATGATGGCCCTACTTTTATTACGATAACAGGGGTACGTACGCGCAAATACAATACCTTAATAATTAAGTGTATTAAACTAATTACGCATATACATCTGTTTTTTTTAATTACGCATTAAACTAATTGGTAATTGCCTTCCCGTCTCTTCGTTTATTATGTAATAATAGGTCCCTAAACAGCCGGATAGCATCCAATGTGGATACTACGTTTGTCGTTTCATGTTGGAGATTATTAGGCGAAGATATATCAGCATTCCAGAAAGAGTTAGTAGTTTAATGTAGCTATTATTTAATTTTTTTCATTAGAGCTGATATCTTTTCTGCTATATATATATGATCGATGTTGCTAATTATGTATGATATGCCTATACTGTTGTTACCCTACTGATCGATGTCTTTTATTTGTTTTATCCGCAGTATTCAATCAAGACGCCACATGTCCCTGAGTACACTAAGCACAATATAGACGAGGGAAGGGACTTGTTGGGCAAATACGTCCTTGAACAAACAAAGAATAAATGAAACTTAGATTATTTTGGAAGCAGATAGGGAACTTTAATTTGTAGAAGTCATTAATTAGAGCAAGTTGTAAGTATGAATTGCTCTGAAAGAGATCATTTTGGTTGTATATATCATCTTGATGCTGCTGTACATGAATTGCCATGTACATGAATTGCCCTGTACATGAATTGCTCTGATTTATATATAGATATATCATTTTGCTGCTTCTGAAATTGGTTTATGATGCGTGCTGCTGCTACTGCTGCTGATTTATGCAGGATTTTCACTGGTGGCAGGGGAAAAAATTACAATTTTTTCAAAAACAATAATAAAAATAATAACAACGGTTTTTCAAAATTCATTAAAAGCGTTGTAACATATTTCCCACCAAAACTTATCATACCTTTAACAACGGTGTATTATAGAATACCTGTTGTTATTAAAACTTTCCACAACGGCTTCTTTATTATACTCCGTTGTAATTAACAATATTCACAACGGGTTTGAAAAATTAAAGCGTTGTTATAATCTTTCCCACCAAAATTAATCATACCTTTAACAACGGTTTAATTTAATAGAACCGTTCTCGTATCTTTCCCACCATAATTATTCACACGTTTTAACAACAGTTATCTAGTAATAACAACGACTTCTTACCGTTGTTAAAACTATTCACAACGGTATTTTCATTAAATCGGCACCGTTGTTAAAACCTTTAACAACGGAGGCTTTAACAACGTCCGCTTTTTAATATTACAACGGTTTTTAACCGTTGTCATAGCCTGTTTTTGTAGTAGTGCACATACATCAGTATGTATGGGTCCTAATAGGTCATTAGCACGCATTCCAACACCTTTGAAGGAAATTCGAGTCATTTTGCCGATAAGACATGATTCACACGTGCGAAATGATTCGTAATCAAATGGGGAGATAGTCCCATTCTCAATGAGCTTCTTTAGACGTTTTTCATTTATGTGTCCCATATGACAGTCCCATAGATAAGTTTTATCTTTGTCACAAACCTTTACTTTATTATTATTCATGTGTAATATATCTGTTGTTTGATCTAAGAAATAAATGTCATTCATGGAAACTGCTTTGCCATAAACCATTTAATTTAAAGAGAAAATACAGCTATTGTCTTTTATTGAAAATGAAAAACCGTCTTTATCAAGCACGGAGACAGAAATAATGTTCTTAGATAAACTGGGTACATAGTAACAATTATATAAATATAACTCAAATCCACTCGGGAGTTGGATTACGTATGTTCCCATTGAGACTGCAGCAACTTTTGCTCCATTCCCGACTCGCAGGTCCACATCACCCTTTGCGAGAGGTGTGATGTTTTTTAGGTCCTGCAAATGATTACACAGATGAGAACCACAACCAGTATCAAGTACCCAAGTTCCGAAACTTGCTTGGTTAATCTTAATCATATGAATATAAGATGACATACCAACAGGAGTAACACGGCCTGCTTTTATGTCCTCACGGTACACGAGACAGTTCCTCCTCCAATGCCCAGTCTTGTGGCAATGGTGGCACTCACTGTCACTGTCCTTGCTCTTTGCCTTGCCTTGTGAGCTACTAGTCCCACCAGGGCCACTCTTACCCTTTCCTGACTTTTTAAACTTTGGCTTCCCTACATTTAGGTCGCCATGAGCTTTGCCCTTACCTTTGTTTTTGTTGGAAATCATGAGAACATGTTGCTTCATGCTCCCATTCAATTTCAGATCCTTCTCGGTCTGTACGAGAAGTGAGTGTAGCTCATGAAGACTTTTCTTCATGTCATTCATGTCGTAATTTGCCTGAAAAGGGCAAAACCATCATGAAGTGAATGAAGCACACGGTCAATGACTATGCTCTCACTGATTTTGCAATCAAATGCCTCCAGTTTCTCGACATTCTCAATCATATCAAGAATGTGTGGGCTAACCGGTTGGCCCTTCTGGAGTTTCGGCTCAAAGAAGCGACAGGTATGATCATAAGTAACGATTCTCGGTGCTTTTGAGAACTCGTTACTGAGCGTGGTGAAAATCTTATTTGCACCTTGGGCAATGAAGCGTCTTTGAAAATTGGGTTCCATTGCAAAGATGAGTACGTTCATTATCGCACCCACTTCCATAACGAAGTCATTATAAGCAAATGACTCGTTAGCTCTTGCATTGGGGCCTGGGTTTGGCGGTATTGGCTCAGTCAAGTACTTGAGCTTGCCGTCAGCAATGGCTGCATTCCGTAATGCCGCCTCCCAGTCCGCAAAGTTGGACCCGTCATTCTTCAGTCGCCTGGACTGATTCATGTGGTCCATGAAAGATTTAAGCCAGGACTCACGTGCGAGTGTGACACCTGGCATAAGGTCATCATTATGGCCAGCCATTTGTTATAGCAGTATTATCAATATAAGACGAATTCTACACTGCGAAAAAGAAGAAAAATATTACAATAAACATACTCATCGATATGAATTAAGTCTATTTCAAAAACTCGTTTAATGCGAAGACTCAAGCATTTATACAATTGACCTCCCTCAAAAATTATATAAATGATACCAAGACTCAATTATCTGTAAATTGATAAACCAACCTCTTGGCTAATTCTACCTTTAGAATTCTTGGTCGATACAATTTTATCTTTAGTCCATCATAATCACGAGAAACTCTTCGGATTATGATGTTGAGGTAAAATAAGTCAACACATACTACTTACCCAACGTAGAAGGGGTCATATGGAGAGTAAGGTCCTATATGTCTACCGACGAAGAAGGGATTCATAGTAGTTTGGCCTATAAAGACTAGTCTCAATTTTAGGTTTTAGAGGAAGATCCCATCAACTTTATTTCAATTCATTTTAAGTGAACGAATATCTAGCATGCGAGAATGAACAAACGAAGATGATGGCTTAAAATTCGTGTGACATCTTTATGTCCATGATAACTAACATCCAAACTATATGAGTCAATTTTCATGCAATTTTAGTAGTAGGTGGTTTGATTTAGGCGGAATATGATGCACTAACTATCAAGTGATGAAAAGCAACAAGAACGAAAAATACGTAAAATTACAAAGTCCTAGTGTGGCCTATCTACCAAAATGAACAAAAATACAACTTTGGAATCCATCCAAATAGGACCCGAAAAGCTTGTCTTGATGTTCCATCTTGGTCCATGTAGCGGGAGTGAGCAATCCGAACTCCATCTTTAGTATTCTCAAATTACATTTAATAAATTACAAAATATAAACCTATTTACATTCTAATTTAAAAACATAATTCAAAGAAAACCAAAGGAGATTCGAGATCTGAAAATTACATCAAGATCATGTTTCCATCATTACGAAAACATAATCAACTAAGGCCACACTAGGTAATACAAATTACAACCAATTGCAAAAATACGTAAATAAACCATTCAACAAATCATTCAATAAAATAAACTGCATCAACAATAAATTAATCATTCAAGACATAATTTCTTAACTATGTAGAGTAATTTATCCAAACCACCTAATTTAAATGATCAAAATTATGTGACAATTCCTTAATTACTCACAATAATTCCAATCAAACATAATCCAATTTTAATTCATATTATCGTATAATATGAATTAATCCAACATTATTTTAAACCTTTTTAAAATAATTGGGTATCCAAAAGTTGTGAACTTTTTCACAACAACCATTATACATTATCATTATAATGCATAAAACAAAAATTCGGCCAATAATAAAAAAACAAAAAAACCGAATTTTTTATTTTTTTTATTAACAGCAGCCAGCCACGGCTGTTTTTTTTTTTTTTTTAAATTTAATTTTGATGTTGCTAATATTACAAGATCGGTACAATTATCAATATTTAATCTTTATTAAACATTGATTCAAACTCGATGATTCAATTTAACAAATTAAAATGAATATATAAATCATGATTAAATTGATTATCTTAATATTTGACTAATCATAATTGATTTGAACATCATTAAAATTAATGAATTATGATGCAAAACAACAATTTAACATCATGTTAAATTGAAAATATATAGCAAAACAAATGTTCATAAACATTCAAAAACAATTTCCATTTACGTTTTAATTTAATCCTTATTAAATTAAAACATCTACAAATTTATCATATTGTCATCTTAACAATTTAAACAACAATATCAATAAATCAAAATGAAAACAATAATCAAAATCAAAAAGAAAAAACTAGCCGAAATATAAAAAAATTCAGCCAAAAAAAAAAATTTAGCCGAAAAATTAAAAAAAAAGCAGCCGAACAAAAAAAAAATTTACACGGCCAACAAAAAAAAAGTTCCGGCCGAAAAAAAAAAATTTCTGAAAAATTTAATTCAATATTTCATTCATGAAAAATCATATAAAATAATTTCGTAGCCTAAGCTCTGATACCACTTGTGGGAAATATCGGTATATTTCAACATGAAATTTAAGGATTATAACGAAATTATAATATATGAAATACGAGTCATAAACGAAAAACATAAAGATTAGAATCAGCCTTTGGTCCTAGCAATATGGCCTAAGAACAAATATCGAGATCGATATTCTCCTAATCGTTGCACCCAAGATGCTCTGAGATATGCCTTTTCTAGTGCTAGAAAGAATACAAAAATTACTGATGATTTTTGTATCAAGTTATGAATGATGAATCATCTAGAGAAGAAGAGTTTATATAAGACTCCTTTTTTTCTCTATTGTAGCCGTGTAAGTAGTAGTAGGGTAGAAGGAGGAGTCTTCCCTCTTCTTCTTCTACTTATATTAGGAAGTGAAGTCCAGATAGGAGTCTTCCTTTTATATTTATTTAATGTATAATATGTGTATGTATTATTATAATATATACGTCAATTATAAACATCGTATATTTATAATTTGCTAATTAAATATATCAGTTTATATTTAATTACGAATTAACATTTAATTCGTTTAAGCTTACATTATCTAGTCGTATTAAATAATTACATTATATACAATAATTAGATATAACAGTTTATATTCAATTACGAATTAACATTTAATTCGTCTCAGCTAGCATTATTTAATCGTATTAAAATAATCGTATCATCATTACTTTGACTAACCTTTTAGTCATATAAGGCATCAATATGATTATATTATTCATATAATCATATCTCTCAAACACATCCTTTAGGTGTGACTTTTAGGGACCAGTTGATCACCGCCATTAAAATGACAATAACGTCAAACTTCTAGCAAGCCAACCGTTATCGATAAACGTTAACCAACTGATAAGAATACTATGTATACCCTGTGAAGCTGTAAGAGATTTATACATGTTATCACACTCACTGTGGAGGACACTAGCTCCAACAGTAGGTTCTTTACTTTCAAAAAGTAACACATTATAGTCATCACCTTCCTCTATAATACCAAGGTATCTATCAGGTTGATGACTAATTCTGCTTGACCTCCTAGGTTCCGAAGAAATAATGACCGTGTCAGACGAAGAGGGAACGTTTTCCTCGTCGTCCTTTTCGGTTTGTGGCTCTTGGAGTTCATCAAGTTCAAAGTTTCTCCCACTCTGTTTTTTAGAAATAAAATCATTTTCTAAAAAGACTGCATCACGAGACACAAACACTTTGTCCTCGTGTTTATTGTAGAAATAATAAGCACGTGTTTCCTTTGGATATCCTACAAATTGACATTTGTCAGATTTGGGTATGAGTTTATCGTCAGACTTATTCTTAACAAACGCCTCACATCCCCAAATTCTCATAAACAACAAATAAGGGACTTTCCCTGTCCATATCTCATATGGAGTTTTGTTTGCCGCTTTAGTCGGGCTTCGATTTAGTGAAAATATTGCAGATAAGATAGCAAAACCCCAAAAATAATCAGGAAGCTCTGTCAGACTCATCATAGATCGAACCATATCTAATAAAGTTCGATTTCTCCTTTCGGACACACCATTTAATTGATGTGTCCCAGGAGGAGTCCATTGTGATACTATACCACAATCTTTTAGGTGTGAATCAAATTCATTGTTCAAGTATTCACTTTCACGATCACATCGTAGGGCTTTAATCCTTTTATTCAATTGGTTTTCTACTTCATTTTGAAATTCTTTGATTTTTTCAAAAGCATCACTTTTATGCCTCATCAAGTACACATATCCGTATCTAAACAAGTCGTCGGTAAAAGTAATTAATTAGTTATAATCACCTCTAGCTTGGATAGTCATTGGACCGCATACATCCGTATGTATAAGCCCTAATACTTCACTTGCTCGTGTCCCTTTTCCCGTAAAAGGAGCACGAGTCATCTTGCCTAGAAGACAAGATTCGCATACACCATAAGATTCGTAATCGAATGGTTTGAGTACTGACGAGCTTATTTCACGTGTCGTTAATTTCGCTAATTAGCTACGGTCAAATAACAATTTATATGTCCTAATCAAACACAAACTATCTTAAATAAAGGTAGTAAATGGTAAGAATAGGGTCGAACCCAAGAGAAGGCGGGATTAACTAAATTAACTAATCTAGACTCTTGCTAAAAACCAATTAACAAAACTAATTACTAACTAATTACTCTAATCACTAATTAAGACACTAATTAAGACACAAACTTAAATTAATTACACACTATGATATTAACAATGACAAAAACATGTAGGATAACACATATGGAGAAAGTTTGATTTGAGAAATTGATTAACAAGTCTAAAATAACCAACAAGTACTTAAGATTCAAATATTCAAATATAAAGGAACTAACTTGGTGTAATTTTCCCAAGTTCCCAACAATTAGCAAAGTAAAAACTCTTCCTTTCCTCTTTTCTCTAGTTATCTAATACAAGTTTCTAAGAAATTAGTCAAGAAGGATAAACTCAACCAAGGATGACCCTTTACAACCCAATTTACACCCACTAAAACATGAGCCCAAAACAAAGATGCAAGCTTTATGAACAAAACCAAAGAAACAAGCTAGAATCATGTAATAAACACTAAACCATGTTCTAACCACACAATAAACCAAATTCCACTCAAAAGATTCCAACTTTAAACCAAAGTTGCAATCTTTCAAGGTTGCTTCAACAATATCAAGACAAATTAACCAAAATTGTCTAGACAAAGCACTAATTAAACAAACAACTTGCTAAGATGGTTATTCTAACCAATAATTCATTCAACAATGGAAAATAAACATGAGAAAATGGTATTAACTAAAGAAGAAGAGGTTCAAAGAGTCTCACAATGCTAAAAGAGAAAAACTTGTTCCAATTACACTAAGAAATAGAAGATTAGCTACCCATAATCAAGAATTACATCCCAAATACTAAAGTTCAACTAAAAGTTACAAGCAAAAATGAAGAACCAAAAAATGAGAGAATTCCAATGTGGTTTGTGTTGTGTTGTGTAATGTTATGGAATTTCATGGAATGTTGTTCTCTCTCTAAAATATGGTCCTTTTATACCCTTGGCTCCGAAACCTAGGGCCTTCGAGAAATGGGCCTCAAAATGACAAGATGGAAAATGAAGAAACACGTGTCCCAGGCCAGGACACTGGTAGCGCCCACAGACGCTGGCAGCGTCGTGTGACGCTGGCAGCGTTCTGGTGACGCTGGCAGCGTTTTACACTGCCAGTTTTTACTCTTGGTTGCTCGCCTTGACTTTCGTTGACCCCTTTGAATGCTAGTCTTACCTTGACTTCCATTGACCCTTTGGACTTGCTTTTCTTGCATTGATAATTTGCTCCTAGCCCACTCCAATTGTCGGGTTTGGTCTCGGGTCTCGGGTTTGACTTTGACTTTAGTTGACTTCCGGGTTTGACTCTAAAAGTTGACTTAAAATTACAAAATAATAACATAACTATAAGGACTAAGGTTAGCATAAAACGATGCTAACGACCCGTAAAAAGTATATTAAACGGACCTAATAAACACTACTAAACATGACACATTTTGGTGTTGTCAAATACCCCCACACTTGGACTTTTACTCGTCCCGAGTAAAACTCGAGATTAGCAAGACAACCACGAGTCCAAACATAGCATGTGAAGGTAATGACCTCTCTTCCCTCACCACTACTTTCTTATATCTTCCTCAAAACACAACCACCTATTTAAAAGAAAATGACTCAAAGTCTTCCCTTACCACTTCCTACTTATAACTCCCTCAATAAAAGACTCGACACACCACCAACTCCGACTCATCCACACATCCTCCCTCCTTATACTCTGAGATGGTAATGGTCACTCTCACCTTATCCCAAGGTAGAAGCAAAGTGACTGACAAGAACTACTATCAATCTCACAACTACTTATATCGCCCCCTTATCACTCCACCAATGTAAAGCATGGTCACTTGGTTGGCCCCAAACTACACAAATTGCACAACCAAGCAATCCACAAAAGAAATCCACCGATTTGGAACCAATATTGTGTGACTCAAAGAAAAATAAAAAAATCCTAAGCTAGCCTCCTTCCAAATTCCTCCTTATTTCTCCCTTCTTTTCCCTCCAAAAATCCTCTTCATCGGAAATATTTTGCTCAAATTTTTTTTTTCTTTTTCTTTTTTCCAATTTTTTTTTTTGAAAATCCCTCATTTTTCCTAAGGTGCCCTATCGGGTTTTCACCTTAGCTTTTCCTTTCCTCTCATTGGTGCCTCGCAACTCGATTTTTCATTTTGTCCGGAACGCCCTTTCGGGTATTCATTCCGTCCTCGGCCACCTTCCCAATTTTTGCCTAGGTGCCCACCCTTGTGGGTTTTCACCTAGCCGGGATTTTCAATTTTTTTTTATAGAAACACTAAAGAATGCATCAAAACAAAACAAAGTATATACAATCCTCTCCCCCACACTTAGATTATACAATGTCCTCATTGTAGGGGAAAGGGTGGGATGCTTCATCAATTGTTAAAATAAGAAGAACCCGAGGCACCTCTTCGGTTTCTCCTCCTCTCTCTTTCTTCTCTAACTCTTCTTCTCCTATCTAGGCCTTCATCAAGGGCCTCTTGTGTGTAAGGAGTGGGGTAGCCGGGGTTTTGTTGGATGGTCATGCTGAAAAGTGAGCTAGCCAAACCATACACATCCTCTTGTGCCACCACATATTCATATGAATCCTGAAGGTAGGTGTGGTGGCGCTCATTTTGAGCTTGGAAATGGTTTGTGGCTTGCTCTCTCCAAGCATTTTGTGCCACCCACATGTCATTTTGTTCTTTCCACCTTTGGTTTTGTTGCTCACTCCAAAGGCGGTCTTCCTCTTGCCGCTCCAACATCCTCCTCCACTCCGCTTGTTGGGCCCTCTCGGCCTCTTCTCTCAACCTCTCCCTTGTCTCCACCACATTGTGCCAATCCTCTAAAGACTCAAGCCTACCCCCTTGGGTTTGTTGCCAACTATGAGAGTTGTCCAGCCATCCACTTATTTGCTTGAGGACATCGTTTGTGCTAGCAAAGTATGATGCCATTTGTTGTTGCCATGGCTCTATTGGGGTGCTAGCATGAGTTTCCGCCTCATACATTGGGGTGTTGGTGTCTTGGTGGCTATGGTAAGATGATTGGTCATGGTATAGTGGTGGTGGTGGTTGTTGTTGTTGTTGTTGTTGTTGTTGTTGTTGTTGTTGTTGTTGTTGTTGTTGTTGTTGTTGTTGTTGTTGTTGTTGTTGGGTTTTGGAAAGGTCCCTCCTCAATTGTGATGATCTCCCTCTCCTCTCTAACTTGCTCACTCCCCTCACCTTGCTCTCTCCTTTGCCTCCTTTGCCGCAAGGGCACTTCCTCTTCCTCCGCCTCACTACTACTCTCCCTCAAACTTTCTTCCCTAGGACAAAAGAAATTCTCCGGTTTTGGCCCCCTAGGTAAAGGATTGTTTAAAGGTCGAGGCATTTTCATGTAGCTTAGGCCATCACTCCCCAACCAAAATCCTCCCAAAGGCTCCAATTTGCTAACTTTGAAAATGTGCACCTCCTCTAGCCCCAAATAGTTGTACCTTGTTAATCCCTTACAAGAATTGACCTCTTGTTCTTCATCAATCCCCCCTTCATAATGTTGAACCAAAAAGGAAATCATCCCCCCAAGGTGGATAGTTGCTTTAGTGGATTTTTAGCGGTGCTTAATACAAGCTCTCATGAACAAGTCCGCCCAATCCGGTACCCCTACCCCTCCCGGGAGCATAGTCCACAAACAAAATCGGATTTTCTCCGGTACCTTAGCGGGCTCTCCCGCGGAGTTAAAAACGGTGGTAAGGAAACGGGTAATGAGTCTAAGCACGGGGTGGGTGATGGTGGAGAGTTTTGCATCCTTAGATGCAATGTTACATCCCGTAATCTGGTTCCACATGTTGTACAATTCCCCCTTGGGGCATTTTATCTCTTCGGGGTTTTTGGTGATTTTGAGGATTTGGCGGATTTCTGAAATTGGGGCATTGTGCCAATTTTGGTGTAGGCAGAAACGGTAGGCTTTTTCGTTTCCATCGGGTACGTCCAACTCGGACAAGGTAGCTAGGAACTCGTACGCGAAACTCTTATAGGTGTAATCCCAAGAGCCCGGTTCGAGATAAGCTTCTAGCCTAACTTTAGCTAGCATATCCCTTGTCAAGTCGAGTAATCCCAATGCAGGGATTGTGTTTGGGGAGAATAATTTTGTGGTTATAAGGGGTTGTTGTCGGGGTGTGGTGAGTTTGTCCCAAATTTTTGTGTGTTATGCACTCAACCTCTCATAACCCATTAAAACCACCTCAACATCGGCATCGGGCTCACTCACCGCGCCCCTCTTATTCTTTCCCTTCCCAAACAATTTGGAGATTTTTGGAGCCATTTCCTGCAATAGTTTCAACAATACAATACTACTACAACAACAATCAAACACTCAAAACAATTTTTCACTCAAACAAGCAATTCAACAAACACTTGGTGTGCAACAATCTCAACACCTCAAAAGTTTAGTGTTTGTTGAATTCTTATGCCTTACTCAGAAAAATCTTTCACCAATCCTAGCTAAACAATCAACAAGAGCAAGAAGAAACTCAAAAGAAGACTAATCAAGCCTAATTTTCGAGTAAAATTGATGAACAAAATGGAAAAAGTTAAGTATTAAGCTATACCTTCCCGATTCCACTAAAATTTAGCTCCTTGATGATTAGAATAAGCAAAGAACCCTTCACAACCCTTTAAAAACCCAATAAAAGCTCCTTAAAATCGAATTTGAAGAAGAATTTTCTAGGTTTTCTAAAGGAAACTTTCTGAGATTTTGAGTGATTTGAGTTGATTTAGAGGTGTTTGAAAGTAGAATGAAGGTTAGAATGAAGAATTTGATTGTGATGAAGTTTTGTGAAGATTTGGTGAAGAAAGGTGAAGACTTGAGGGATTGGGGTTGATTTTTGGGGGTTTTTGTTCGTGAAAAAGGAAGATAAGTGTTTTGAAGAACTCGTGCTTGTGAGGCTATGAAGGAGTTGATATCAGTGCAAAACGTTGGCAGCGCCCAGGGACGCTGGCAGCGTAATCCACTACCGGATTTCTTCAATGTTGCACTTAGCCAAAATTTTGGCTAAGTCTTCCAAACACCACTAGACTTCGATTTTCACTCCAATGACCCTTAATAACCTCAAATATCAAAATTTCACCGAGTCTCACACTTTTTACCTGTGGCACGCATCCCGAGGCGGCCGAAAACTTGCAAAATCTTCACAAAATCGTTAGTAACATCAAAAATTTTGATTGATGCAAATTCTAATTACTTAAAAACAACTCAAATCTTAAAAATTAACAATGAAACTTAAATGAAATATTCACAAGAATAGAATATTTACACGGTTTGCCGTTTATTTAGAGTCGATGGCTCGACTTAGTGGCTCCAAGATTTTTACTCTTCATACACGAGGTCTTCAAGTAAGACCTCTTCTTCCCCCTCCCGGTCACATCCTTTGAAATAATGCTTCAGTCGGCGACCATTTACCTTGATTAGTTTTCCGTCCCCGGGCCCTTCCACCTCAATTGCTCCATGATTAAACACCTTCTTGACAGTGTAAGGTCCAAACCATCTAGACCTCAACTTACCCGGGCAGAGTTTAAAACGATTTTGGAAAACAAGAACTTGATCCCCTTTTTTGAAAACCCGACGGTTTATCATACCGTCGTGCCATTTCCTTGTTTTCTCCTTGTAAATTGAGGATTTCTCATATGCATCATGGCGAATTTCCTCAAGTTCTTGCAATTGTAGCTTCCGGTGCATACCGCTCTCATCTTGGTTTTGGTTGAAGGATTTGATAGCCCAATAGGCTTTGTGCTCAACTTCCACGGGGAGGTGGCAAGCCTTGCCATATATGAGACGGAACGGTGACATGCCTATGGGGGTCTTAAATGCGGTTTTATATGCGCACAAAGCATCGACTAGCCTCTTGCTCCAATCCTTCCTATCCGGATTCACCGTCTTTTCAAGGATCCCTTTAATGTCACTGTTGGAGAGCTCGGCTTGGCCGTTTGTTTGTGGGTGATAGGCCGTAGAAATATTATGGTTCACCCCATACTTTTTGAGAAGGCTTCCAATAACCTTATTTCAAAAGTGAGTACCTCTATCACTAATATGGCCCTTGGGAAAACAAAGAGGGAAAATATGTTCTCTTGGACGAAGGTTTCTACCACTCTTGCATCATCGGTGCGGGTGGGAATTGCTTCCACCCATTTGGACACATAATCCACTGCCAAAAGGATGTATAAGTACCCACAAGAGTTAGGAAAGGGGCCCATAAAATCGATTCCCCAAAAATCAAAGACCTCACAATAGAAGAGGGGTTGTTGTGGCATCTCGTTTCTTCTTGTCAAGTTCCCCATCCTTTGGCATCGGTCACAAGTCTTCACAAATTTATGAGCATCCTTGAAAAGGTTTGGCCAAAAGAAACCGCATTCAAGCACTTTCCTTGCGGTTCTTTGTGGCCCAAAGTGTCCTCGACATGCATAGTCATGACAATGATGTAGGATGGATGGAATCTCACTCTTGGGCACGCATCTTCTTATAATTTGATCTTGGCAAAATTTCCACATGTACGGGTCATCCCATATATAGTAATTTGCATCGGACCTTACCTTGCTCCTTTGATAGAAAGAAAAATGGCTTGGAAACCGCTTTGTTACCAAATAGTTGACCATGGTAGCATACCATGGCTCCTCCACTTGGATAGCATATATGGACTTTTGAGGGATACCTCCTTCAACCTCATCAAGAGGGCATGATGGTCTTCCTTCAAGGTTTAGCCAGCTTAGATGATCCGCCACCACATTCTTCACCTCTTTCTTGTCCTTGATCTCTACATCGAATTCACTTAGGTGAAGTATCCACCTCAACAACCTTGGTTTTGCATCCTTCTTTGCCACAAGATATCTAATGGCGGCATGATCGGTGTAGATGATCACCTTTGTGCCCAAGAGATAGGATCAAAATTTCTCTAGGGCATATATCACACCAAGGAACTCCTTCTCCGTTGTAGAGTAGTTCTTTTGGGCGTCATTCAAGAGTGTAGATGCATATTGAATCATATGAGGTCCCTTGTCACTCTTTTGACCCAAAACCACTCCCAACGCGTAGTCACTTGCATCGGTCATGATTTCAAATGGAAGGTCCCATTGAGGTGCTTGAATAATTGGTGCGGTGACCAATCTCTCCTTCAAATCATCAAAAGCTTTCCTACAAACGGCATCAAAGACAAACTCCGCTTCTTTGTGCAAAAGCTTACATAGGGGGTTAGCAATCTTTGAAAAGTCTTTAATAAATCTCCGGTAGAAACTGGCATGTCCTAGAAATGACCTAATGTCTCGGGTGTTGGATGGATAAGGTAAGGTTTTGATAATGTCAACCTTAGCCTTATGCACCTCAACCCCCCTTTCCGACACTACATGTCCTAGAACGATGCCACTAGTCACCATGAAATGACATTTTTCGGAGTTTAACATGAGATGGGACTCTTGGCATTGCTCTAAGACAAGGGCATGGTTTTTTAGACAAGCATCATAGGAGTCCCCATGGACGGTGAAATCGTCCATGAATACTTCTATGATCCTTTCTACAAAGTCGGAGAATATACTCAACATGCACCGTTGGAAGGTTCCCGGTGCATTACATAGACCAAATGGCATTCGGCGATATGCAAATGTACCGAACGGACATGTGAATGTGGTCTTGACTTGGTCCTCGGGTGCGATTGGGATTTGAAAATATCCCGAGTACCCGTCAAAGAAACATCTCGCTACTCTTTCTAACATTTGATCAATAAATGGTAGCGGGAAATGATCTTTCAAAGTAACCGCATTCAAGCGGCGGTAGTCAATACACACCCTCTAACCGGTTTGTGGTCGGGTGGAGACCAAGTCTCCTTGTGCGTTCTTGACTACCGTCACTCCTTCCGTTTTGGGCACGACTTGAGTTGGGCTAACCCAACGGAAGTCGGAAATAGGGAAGATGCGCACATTAATGTTCCACATTGGAGATGCGCACATTAATGTTCCGGTCCAGGGTTAATTGGTTGTTTTTGTAAAGAAGGGATGGTAACTTAAGTCTACTGAGGTGTCCGCTGCGGTTGCCCTCTGTTTTCTCTTTCCCGTATGCTTATCTTGTACGTTGGTTAGTATATTCGAATACTGACACCTTTACTGTTTTACAAAACTGCTGTTGGAGTCACATGTGTGTCTTAGCTTCCGCTTAGCATGTGTGTCTTAGCTACTTTGGGATCGAGGATGGGATCACCATGTGTGTCTTAGCTTCCGCTTAGCATTGGAGTCACATACTTTGATTAGTTTCTATTACTTTATGATTTGTTCACTTTGGATTGTTGGTCATACGGTATGCCGTCTGTTTTGAGAACATGTATTGATACTTAAACATTGATTAAATAAATATTGTTTCCTTGATCGCTGGGATTGATATTTATTACCTCGGGCAACCGAGATGGTAGCACTCTCATGTGCTAAGGGTGTCTTGTAAGTCACCTTGGTATAAGAGGGTGTTACAGAGTCGGAATCTCTCCAAAATTATGCACTAAATTGAAGAAGGTGGTACTTGCTATACGGGTACAATATAATTGAACATAAAAGTTGTAATCAATGGCAAAAAGCAGATGATAATTGTTGTTAATGAAGTCGTAAGTTGATAAGTGTTGAATGCGTTGCTTATCCCTTCTCTTCTCTATTTATAGTCTTCATAAAACCCTAACGACTCTCTTAAAATCACCTCCGAGTCCTGATCTGAAGGCCCGCTTTTGGCGGAGACGATTATTGATCGAGCAAAATATAACTGTTGCCTTGTATTTTTGTTAATTTTAATCTCAACCATTAATTCTGCCCATGTTGACAATCCATGTATTCTTTCCTATGCCAATCGTATTGTGCCACATCACCAATCCGTGTGCTTCCCTATTTTAACTCCATTAATTGCCCCAAAAATCCTCATCTTGCGACATGGGTGTGGATAGGGATTTATCTGCCTTGGTTTTTGCGAGAGTCCTATCAATCGTCTAACCCACGTCACATCAGCACGTTTCTACTCCCCTCATAATTCCTCTCAACCGCCACTACTCCTTCTAGAAGTAAAACTTCTAATCCCTTAACTTCCTCCTTCTTTGTTTGTTTCTCTTGTCAATTCATTCTCATCGCAAGGTATTTGTTTTTTCTCTCTTAG
This sequence comes from Heliosperma pusillum, assembly GCA_022085475.1. Classification (NCBI taxonomy): domain Eukaryota; kingdom Viridiplantae; phylum Streptophyta; class Magnoliopsida; order Caryophyllales; family Caryophyllaceae; genus Heliosperma; species Heliosperma pusillum. The sequence continues at coordinate 29,126 of JAIUZE010019801.1, forward strand.
CCACTATGGCACCTCATCTTGCTGCTACTCAATCTTCCACCATGCTGCGCATTCCTTCTTGTTATGGTAGCCAGGATGGTCTTTCTATGTGGCGGCTGATGGGCGCATTTCTGTTGCGTGGGCCCATGTACTCCTTCACCTCTACCCATGTCCCTACGATCCTAGACGAGACTATAGAGCGTGCTTTTGTTTTGCGTAACTCTGACTTATCTTGTATTTCTTTTTTTTGAATCCCTTGAGAAAGTACCTTACTTTTTATCGTTTTCTTGATGTAGGTCTTCTAGAGGTCCCTCTTTTCTTGTCAGGAGCATAACGGCATGGCAAGGGAGGTGAATAATGCTAATGACATGTACGTGGCTCTGGAGGTTCAGTTAGCCGAGGCGGTATCCTAGGAGAAGGTGGATAAGGACCAACTCGCTAGCTGAGGGTAGACTCATGTCCCTGAAGAAGGACCTTCCTCAGGCCGTGGTGTACACTGGATGGGAGTGCAAGGTGCAGTGCCTGAGGGAGTTTCAGGATGGGTCACACATCACCAGGAACTTGGAGGAGGAAGAAAAGAAATTTGCCAAGGCCTTTCCCACCAAGCCGGATCTGAGCTTCCTCAATGACCTGGAGGATTCTGAGGAGAAGGATGAGGCTCATGCTGAGGAGATCCCAGCTGGCCTAGAGCAGGTACCTGTTAATGCAGAGCCGGAGTCAGGCGCAGTCGTAGGTAGTGGTGGTCAGAGAGACCAAGTTTAAAGGCTTTTGCCAAATGTTTTTAGTTGTCGGTAGTTTTTTTTTTTTTTTTTTCTTTTGGGTTTGTAAGACAATTTCAAGCTTGCCTTGGGCGAGCGTATTTTGCTTTACATTTGGATGAATGCTTTTTTTAAATTTGTGTGTTTTAATACTAACTGTGTGTAGCGCGCTTTAATGTGCTTCTATTGTAGGCCGGCATCGTGATAAGTGATATTTTGTACTAATTTATCCCCCGTTTTAGCTCGATTTCTACATGATTTATGTACTTTGTTAAGTGATTAACGAGCTAATATTGCTATTCTAGTTGTTTTGCGTACTTTGTCTCGTTTTATAGGAAATGAAGCGGTTTTGCTATATTTTCTTACTATTTGGAGCAATGGCACTAGAATACGAGTTTTCAAGGAACCAATGATAGAAATTTCACGATTTGACTACGATTCCGCTACATCCTTCCTCGAATGGACTTATCGTGGACCTTGACTTTGTTTCTCAAAGGAAAACATCAACCCAAGTCAAAGGAGGACTAGCCCAAGCCCAATTACGTGTTATATTGACCAAGACCAAGGCATAGGATTCCGTGCCCAAAGACGAAATTGGAAGAGACGGAAATATCCATCTGGGTTACATACCCGATCGGATTACCACATACCCGATCGGGTATGTTTGCTGATGGACGCCTCTTGGCTCTTCTTCTACCAAACTTTAATGGAGTACTTTATGGCTTTGTCTAGGGTATGAATTTGGACGCGGATGTGCAGCCATGCAGCCCTATAAAAGCCAAGGATTAGTACACAAATAAACATGAATCAAAACACAACACAATTAGCATACACATTATTTCTTTCATACAAGTTTTAGTTCATAGTTTCTAGTTTATCTTAGACTATTTTTACAGCAATTTCCTAGTATTTCTCTAGTGTTTCAATAAGCATTTGTCATTACATTGGGTTGGATATTTGTTCTTTATTTTCGTTCTTACATAATTTGCATTCCAATCTCGGTAATTCTCTATCCTTTACTTATGCAATTTTCATCATGAACTTTAATCTAATTAGTCTTGTTCTCATATTATTGTTGTTAGGAAACTCATCTAAAAGTAATCTAGTCAAGACCGAAATATTGTTTAAAATTGAAAGTTCATAGACCCTAATTAGACTCCTCTAATTAGTTACTAAATTACTTGTTAATTTAGTGTTTAATAAAGATCTATGTAACATGCATGCAAATTAAAATGCACAATAAAAATAAGAAGAAATTTCCTTACATTGGGAAATTTCGGTTTATATGGGCACAACAAGAAACACCTTTCTTGTTGATCTTGAGCTAGAAAGAAATAGATGATCCTCCTTGTAATCTTCAAGTTAGAAGATCTCCTTCAAGATGCACCCAAGAGAAAACCCAAACTAATCACTTAGTTTTTGACTAGAAAACACAAGTGAAAATATGAACTAATATTAGATTTATTACTACTCTAGTAATAGGAAAAATATTAGTGTTTGAGAGTTTTAGAGAGATGAGGATTTTAGAGTGATAAGCATGCAAAATAAGAATGAACTAGTATTCAAAATGAACAACAATTTTGTCCATATAAAGGACACATATGGTCCGGCCATGTGAGCCTTAGTGGCCCCTTATTTTGCTTAAAATAATCTCATGCAAATTAGTTGAGTGTAGGAGTGAATAAGAATATGATCATGTGTCATAAACATGACATGATCACATGTTGTAGTGTGATACAAGAAACAACAACCATCATGTTATACACTACATGATTTCGGCCCCCACTAGTGTCATGTGGTCCATTTTGATTTTTGATATTTGTCCCACAAATACTTATAATCATATGCTTAATTATCTTGTATAATTAAGGGTTAATTTGATCATATAACAATTACATGACTCAAATTAATAAATAATATATACTTAACTTTTAAGTGATATTTTATCATTATATCAATATATAATGGGTCCCACAATGCCTAGTTAGTTTATTTTACAACTCCTTGTAAATATAATTAACTAATCACCTCTACCTCAAAGTATATATGCATAACCTCAACTAATTTAATGAATTAACTATTAATCATTAAATTAAATATTATTCAATCGTATTAAATAAGACGTAAAATTTATTCAGTCAATTATCGTATAATTGACTAATAATCTTATCCGGAATGAGTTCGTAACTCAGTTTCCAATAACTAACTCTCGTAACTAAACATATAACAAATATATATGTAAAGTACTAATTAATATGTATCGTATACAAATAATTAGATTTCAGTTTGGGTCTCATCCTATAGGTGTGACCGAAAGGGGTCAGTTGATTACCGCCGTCATACGACAATAACGTCTAACTCTAGTCAGCTGACCATTATCGATTTTCGTTAATCAACTGACGTGGAGTATCAAAATACTAGTCATCCCACTAATATTCCAAAATGAGATTTATAATATAAATGCACTATTGTGGAGGACACTTGCTCCAACAATCTCCCACTTGTCCGATACAAGTTGTGCATGTAGCCACACTATTGCGGAGGACTCCTACTCCAACAATATCTCCCACTTGTCTCGACAAGTTGTGTGCTACCAATTCTCTTGTCACTTTTGTGTCACATCCTCCCACTCATCGCAAGGTATCTTTCAGGTCGCACTTGCGATTGGAAAAATACATTGAGTGGTTTCCTCGATCTGGAGGGTAACTGTCTGACCGGAAAATCTACCATAGATCTCATCCGAGCGTGGCCACGCATTTCCAATCACTACTCCTCGAGTGGCCTGAAGATGTCAATACCCAACGTGGGTGGACAATTCCTGTTGACCCCACTTAAACTGTATAATGCAGATCACCATGACCCAGTAGATGCCCATCGGCCTCCTTTCACGGCACGACCTAGGACCAAAACCAAAGTCAATCGGAAATTACACCGACTCAGGTAAATGGTCGCCAGTCTAAAGAATCGACTCATAGGAATATAATAGAAATCCCCGCCACGACCAGGCTTCAACAATTTTGATAAGGGACTTTATCATGGTCACTGTCTGATAGAGTGTCTCTACAGTCTTTCTATGTAAACGATCAGTCATCTCCATGACCCCATGGTGCTGAACCAACCATCGATCGACTTACAATCTAGTCATTTCGAGACGTCACCTTATTCAAATGACTAGGGACAATTACTAAGTTCATCATGTTCACTTGAATTGAGTTCAACCTTTCTTATAACCAATTCGGACAAAACAAAGTAATAAAATTTAGTCAATACTAAATAAAAGAGCTCATATAAAACTCGAACAATGAATGCAATTATCATATATGTAAACATTGATACAACATTCAATTAGTACATATCACATAATCTAGAGGAATTCAGGAACTCGTCTTAATCCCATCGAGACGACATGACTATCATGTTTAGCCTTTGTAAGAGGCTTGGTTAGAGGATCAGTGATGTTATCGTCTGTCCCAACCTTACATACATCTATTTCCTTCCTCTCCACGTAATCTCTAATTACATGGTATTTCCTAAGTACATGTCTAGAATTATTACTAAACTTGGGCTCTTTTGCTTGAAAGATAGCCCCACTGTTATCACAATACATCGTGATGGGATCTGTGGCAGTATGGACTACTCCTAGTCCTTCCAAGAACTGCCGAATCCACACAGCTTCCTTTGCAGCTTCTGAAGCCGCGAGGTACTCAGCTTCTGTTGTAGAATCCGTAGTCACGCTTTGCTTGAAGCTCTTCCAGCAAACGGCTCCTCCATTCAACATAAAGACATATCCGGATTGGGATTTTAAATCATCTCTATCAGTTTTGAAACTAGCGTCCGTGTAACCCTTTACACGCAACTCAGTCTCTCCTCCAAACACCAAGAACGAATCTTTAGTCCTTCGTAAGTACTTAAGGATGTTCTTTACGGCTATCCAGTGACTCTCACCTAGATTGGCTTGATAACGACTCGTCATGCTCAAAGCATAGGCGACGTCGGGGCGTGTGCACATCATAGCATACATGATTGACCCAACTGCTGAAGCATAAGGGATCAATTTCATGCGTTCAATCTCCTCGGTGACGGTAGGACTCTGGGATTTACTCAGAGTGATACCATGACCTATTGGAAGAAAGCCTCTCTTAGAGTCTTTCATTTTGAACAGATCAAGAATCTTATCTATATAAGCTTCTTTACTTAATGTTAGTATCCTCTTGGATCTATCTCTATAGACCCGGATACCTAAAATGCGTTGTGCCTCTCCCAAATCCTTCATCTGGAAATGTTTCCCAAGCCACTCCTTGGTAGAAGTAAGCATTGGTATGTCATTCCCAATGAGAAGTATGTCATCCACACATACAAGATAAGGAAAGTAACTTTGCTCCCACTAAACTTCATGTATAAACATGGTTCCTCGACACTTCGAGTGAATCCATTTTGTTTAATTACATGATCGAAGCGATGATTCCAACTCCTTGATGCTTGCTTAAGACCATAAATGGATCTCTTAAGTTTGCATATCTTCTTAGGGCTGGATTTATCCTCAAAACCTTCAGGTTCTGTCATGTATACTTCCTCTTCTAGAATCCCATTCAAGAAGGCGGTTTTGACATCCATTTGCCAAATTTCATAGTTATAAAATGCGGCAACCCCTAAGATAATCATAATGGATCGAAGCATAGCGACTGGAGCAAAAGTTTCGTCATAGTGTAAACCATGAACTTGAGTGAAGCCTTTTGCCACCAATCTAGCTTTGTAGACATCATTATGTCCATCTATGCTATTCTTGATCTTGTAGATCCACTTGCACTGAAGAGGTCGCACCTTCTCAGGTAAGTCTACCAAGTCCCATACTTGATTTTCGTACATAGAATCCATTTCGGATTGCATGGCCTCAAGCCAATGCTTGGAGTCGGGACCAGAAACGGCCGACTTGTAGGTTGTGGGTTCATCACTTTCAAAAAGTAATAAATCACCATCTCCCTCGATACATCCGAGGTAACGATCAGGTTGATAACTAATTCTACCTGACCTTCTAGGGACAATTACCATTTCAGACGAGGAGGGAACGTTTTCCTCCACTTCATTTTCGGTTTGTGGCTCTCGAACTTCGTCAAGTTCGAATTTTCTCCCACTCTGCCTTTTAGAAACGAAATCGCTTTCTAGAAAGACAGCATCACGAGACACAAACACATTGTCCTCATGACGGTTGTAGAAGTAATATCCACGTGTCTCCTTTGGATATCCTACAAAAACACATTTGTCGGATCTGGGTGCGAGCTTGTCATTAGACTTCTCATGATTAAATGCCTCGCAACCCCAAATTTTCATAAACGACAAATAAGGAACCTTTCCTTTCCATATTTCATATGGAGTCTTATTGGCCGCTTTAGTCGGGCTACGATTTAGTGAAAATATTGCGGTTAAGATGGCAAATCCCCTAAACGATTCAGGAAGCTCCATAAGAATCATCATCGACCGAACCATATCTAATAAAGTTCGGTTTCTCCTTTCAGACACACCATTTAATTGATGTGTTCCAGGAGGAGTCCATTGTGATACTATACCGCAATCTTTTAGGTGTGAATCAAATTCATAATTTAGATATTCACCACCACGATCGGATCGTAGGGTTTTTATCTTTTTATTCAATTGGTTTTCCACTTCATGTTGAAACTCTTTGAACTTTTCAAAGGCTTCACTCTTATGCCTCATTAAGTAGACGTATCCATATCTACTCAAATCATCGGTCAAAGTAATGAAGTACTTGTAACCACCTCTAGCTTGGAGAGTCATTGGGCCACATACATCGGTATGTACAAGGCCTAATACTTCACTTGTTCGTGTCCCTTTTCCCGTAAAAGGAGCACGAGTCATCTTGCCAAAAAGACAAGATTCGCATTCACCATAAGATTCGTAATCAAATGGTTTGAGAAGTTTCGTTGAAACAAGTCTCTTTATGCGTCGTTCGTTTATATGACCTAAACGACAATGCCAAAGGTATGATTGATTAGGTTCACCTAATTTGAGCTTCTTGCTTTCTACATGATATATTTCATTAACATTATCAAGAACATAAATACCTCCAATAGAAATGGCTTTACCATAAAACACATCATTAAAAGAAAATGAACAACTATTGTTCATGATTACAAATGAGAAACCCTCCGCGTCAAGTACGGAAATGGATATAATGTTCTTAGTCAAGGAGGGTACAAAATAACAATTATTTATATACAACTCAAGACCACTAGCTAAGGTTAGTACATAAGTTCCTACGGAGATGGCGGCAACTCTTGCTCCATTCCCCATCCATTCCCCATTCGTAGGTCCACATCACCCTTGGCTAGTGCTCGCATGTCCTTCAGCCCCTGCAAGTGATTATAAAGGTGAGAACCACATCCAGTATCAAATATCCAAGTGGAAGTGCAAGCATAGTTAATATCTATCATATAGAGAGAAGAGAGGATTATACCTGACGGTGTCACACATCCATCCTTCTTCTCCTTCAAATACTTGGGACAATTGCGTTTCCAATGTCCCTTGCCTTTACAATAAAAGCATTCGCCTTCGGCGTGCTTCTTACCCTTAGCCTTGGCATTGCTATTCACAATATTTTTGCCCTTTCCCTTTCCTTGCTTCTTAAATTGGGCCTTGGCTTTTCCCTTCCCCTTTTGAACCCCTAGCTTCAAGTTCTTCAATCTCATTGAAAGAAAATCTTTTTGCTCACTCCCACTTACTTCTATATCCCTTTCGACTTGGGTAAGTAGAGCATGGAGCTCGTGAAAGCTCTTATCCATGCCATGCATGTTATAGTTTGCCCTAGCTTGGGCAAACTTGGGAGGAAGTGAGTGAAGGATGCGGCCAACCGCTAGCTTATTAGGAATCTTGACCCCTAGACGATCTAGAGTGTCCACATGTTCCACCATCTTATGCACATGTGGGCCAACCTTTTGGCCCTTCTCTAGCTTGGCTTCAAAAAGTCGAGTCATAGCATTGTATTGGCGAATCTCGGGTGAATGAGAAAAAGCCAACGTCACCCTAGAGAATATCTCATATGCTCCAAGGGTGATGTGACAACGTCAAATATTGTCGTGTCTAGTAGTAATTTTTAGAGTCTTTCGTTTTACTTTTTACGGGTCATTAGCTATGTTTTATGTTAATTTTAGTTTTTGTAATAATGTTAGTATTTAGTATTTTAAGTCAATTTTGAGAGTCAAATCCCGAAAGTCAATGAAAGTCAAACCCGAAAACCCGAGACCCAAAAACCCGGAAATTGGAGTGGGCTAGCAATGAATCACCAAGGTATGAAGACCAAGCCCAATGGGTCAATGGAAGTCAAGGCGGGGCCAAAAGACTATGGGTCAACGAAAGTCAAGAAGGAAGCAAAGGTAAAATCGGGCAGCGCTCGACGCAGCCTGCGTCGTAGGACGCAGCCCGCGTCAGCACGACGCAGCCTGCGTCGTAGGACGCAGCCTGCGTCATTTCTCAGCACGGGTTTTTCTCATTTTCTAGTCTTGTCTTTTGGAAGCCCACCTTTCAAGGCCCCTAGGTTTGCGGACCAAGAGTATAAAAGAAGAAATCTGAAGAGAGAGAAGGGGAATCAAGCATTCAACATTCAACAATATATTTTCCTTAGGTTTCTCTATTTTTGTTCTTAAAACTTTGGCTCTTGTAATGGGTTTTTGCTTAAAAATTGGTTGTAATATGAAGACTATGGGTAGCTAATCTTCTTTTGCTTAGTGTAATTTGAACAAGTTCTTCCCTTTTAGCATTGTAAGACCTTTTTAATCCTTCCTTCTCTATTTAATTCCATTTTCCTATGTTTGAATTTCATTGTTAAATGAATGGTTGTTGAGACTAACCATCTTAGTAATTGTTTGTTTGATTAAATTGCTTTGTCTTGATGAATTTGGTTGATTTGTCTTGGTATTTGTTGAAGCAACTTTGAAAGATTGTAACTTTGGTTTAAAAGTTGGAATCTTTTGAGTGGAATTTGGGTTATTGTGTATTTAGGACATGGTTTAATGTTTTATTACATGATTCTAGCATGTTTCTATGGTTTTGTGCTTAAAGCTTGCATCTTTATTTATGCTTATGTTTTAATAAGTATGGGTTTAGTTGTATTGAGTCATTTATGGATGGTTTAATTCATTGGTGGCTAGTTTTTAGAAGTTTGTAATAGATAATTAGAGAAAGGAAGGAAAGAAGGGTCTTTACTTTGTTAATTGTGGGGGAACTTGGGATAATTGCACTAAGTTATTTCTCCATATTTGAATCTTTGAGTATTTAGTTGTTGTTAGTAATTTTAGACTTGATAATCATTTCTCATGAAAAACTTTCTCCTTATTTGTTATCTACATGTTTTCCATTGTGAATATAATAGTTTGTAATTAATCTAAGTCTTTGTTTTGATTAGTATCTTAATTAGTAATTAGTGTCTCAATTTGTGATTAGAGTCATTAATTTTGTCAATTGATGTTTTGCAAGAGTCTAGATTAGATTATTTTAGCTAATACCGCTTTCCCTTGGGTTCGATCCTTTTCTTACCCTTACTACCCTTTTATTTAGGTTGGTTTGAGTCTAGATTTGGTTTTATAAATTGTTATTTGATTTAGCTAATTTGTGGAATTAACGACACCGTATTTTAGCCTATCAAATTTGGCGCCGTTGCCGGGGAAGGCAATATAGCTAAATATTCAAATTGAACTCTTGTTAGTGTCATATTTTGTTTAGATTGTTTTTCAAATATTTCTTTTTGTATTGTTTGTAGGTTACTTGGGTTTGAAGTTACTAATTGTGTTGTGGAGTTGTTTTTAAAAGTTTATGCCTAGGTCACAAGAAGGATTTGGTGACCAAGACATTGACCCGTCCTCAAGTAGCATTTCCAATTGGTTGTTTTCGAACCCCCTCTATAGGAGACCCTTTGGGAGGGAGCCTAGTGAAGAAGAGTTTGGGAACAATATTTTTCAAGAACCACAAGAACAAGTGTTTGAGTCACCTCCTAGGAGACCACCACCTTTGAACATCATCTACCCACCCGAAATTGAAGATAATAGAACTATTGGTGAAATCCGGGCAAGAAACTATGAAGAGCAACCATTGTGTATCGCATACCCTCCCATGGGGGATGTAAATTTTGAGCTCAAGGGGTTCTTTGTCCATAATTTGCCTAGATTTCATGGAATGGTGGGGAATGATCCCAATAGGCACTTGGCCGAATTTCACATGATATACCAAGGGGCCATCCCTCAAGGAGTGACCGAAGACCAATTTAAACTTAGGGCATTTCCATTCTCTCTACAAGATGCCGCTAAGGAATGGTTATTTTGTCTTCCGGCCCATTCCGTCACTACTTGGGTGGGTTTGAAGAAGAAATTTCTTGAGAAATACTACCCGGATTCTAGGCACAACCACTCAAAGAAGCTCATCACTACCATTGAGCAAGACATGGGGGAAACTCTCTATGACTATTGGGAACGCTTTAAAAGTCTCGTGGCAAGGTGCCCTTATCATGGGATGTCGGGGGATGATTTATTGACGGCCTTCAATGAAGGTTTGTGCCAAAACGACCAACGGATGATTATAGCCGCCACCGGAGGTGGCATTGATACACTTAATGTGGCCGAGGCCAACAACATTATTGAGAAGTTGGCTATGAACACAAGAAGCTACGGGAGGAAGAATGAAAGGGGAGGAAGCTCTAGAAATGTATCTTCCATGGAAGATTCTCATGCCTCTCAAAATCACAAACTCATGCAAGAGATGGGTGAACTTAAAAGCTTGGTATCCAACTTGGTTGTTAACAAAGGTAATTCATTTTCTCAACACCCCGAATCACTTGAATGTTCTTATTGTGGAGGTGAACATGCTACAAATACATGTTACATCATGATTGAGCAAGGAGCCACCATGGAGAGTGTCAATGCCATGGGGTATGGGAATTACAATGCTAGAAACCCAAGTGGTGGAGGAATGTATAACCAAGTGGGAAATCGTGATCTTTTGGGGTGGGGAGGAGACAAGTCAAAGAGTTTTGAAAATGGTCAATTCAATCACTTGAGAGCCCAAAATCCAACCCAAAACCGAAACTCTAATTTCAACCAAAATCCCCAAAGAAATTTCAACAACCCAAGACCCAACAACTCAAATTTTCCAAGTAATTCTCAATCCCAAAGACAACCAAACCAAAATCCAAATCAAGGGAATTCTTCTTCTCAAGGGAACTTGAGTGACATCTTGCAAACACTTCTTGCCAATCAAGAGAAGGATAGGGAGGAGGCAAGGAGGGATAGAGAGGAAGCAAGGAAGGATAGGGAGGCTAACAACCTTAGGGTGAACAACTTGGAAACCCAACTATCCCAAATGGCCTCAAATTTGTCAAAATCCCAAGCCTCAAGCTCCACAAGATTCCCATCTCAAACCATTCCCCCACCAAGGGAAAATGCTAGTGCCATGACATTGAGGGGTGGCAAAGAGTTGGAAGTAAACCCCCTTGGCAAAGGAAAGGAAAAGATGAAGAATATTGAGATGGAAACCATTGAGATTGAAGACCAAGGAGAATTGGTGGTTGGTCAAGAAGAGATATCGAAGAATGAGAAAGGGGCATCCACAAGCAAGGACCCCAAGGGAGACATTTCAATGAAGGGCAAAGACACTATTGAAGATGATGAAGTGGAGGAGTACATACCGGAAGTCCCATTTCCTAGTGCTTTGATAAGCACAAGGAAATATGCCAAGGAGAATGACTTATATGAGACTTTCCGGAAATGTGAGGTAAACATCCCGCTTCTTAACTTGTTGAATAGTGTCCCTAGGTATGCAAAGTTCTTGAAAGAACTTTGTACACCTAGGAGAAATCCAAAGAAGGGAACCCATAAGGTTAGGGTGAGTGAACATGTGTCGGCCATTTTCAAACAAAATTTACCCAAGAAATGTGGAGACCCGGGCATGTTCACTATTCCTTGCACTATTGGGGGAAAAGTTTTAAACGTGCCATGCTAGACCTTAGGGGCTTCTATAAATGTCATGCCTCTATCTATTTATGAGACCCTAGGTTTAGGACCTTTGTCTAAGACCGGGGTAGTCATTCAACTTGCCGATAGGTCTAGTGTTTACCCCAAGGGCATGGTAGAGGATGTACTAGTGGAAGTCGATAATCTTGTCTTTCCGGCGGATTTCTACGTCTTAGATATGGAATCTAGCTCTAGTGCCACCCCTCTCCTTCTTGGTAGGCCGTTTATGAAAACTTCAAATACCAAGATCGATGTTTCAAACGGGTGCTTGACTATGGAATTTGAAGGAAAAAGATTAACTTACAATATATATGACTCCATGAGGCACCCGAGTGACCATCAATCTTGTTTCTTCTTGGATATCTTTGAGCCATTAGTGAATCAAATGTATAAACTTTGTGATAGAGACCCACTCGAGGTAGCTTTAACTAACCCCATGGAAGAGGAAGGTTTGCGTTTGTTGTTGGCCTTTGATGTGCAGGAATGTCTTGAAGACTTGGAGAAGGGAAGAGCCAATAGAAACATATGAGGAGCTCAACGTCATAGAGATGCTGAAAACAGGGCAAGGCAGTGCTCGACGCAGCCTGCGTCACACGACGCAGCCTGCGTCACACGACGCAGCCTGCGTCACACGACGCAGCCTGCGTCACTGGACGCAGCCTGCGTCCTGCACTGGCGCAACCTATCCGAGTTGTTTGCTTTGAGTATTCCACTCCACAAGCCCCTCCCTTCCATTATCCAACCTCCTAAGGTCGAGTTGAAGACCCTCCCCAGCCATTTGAAGTACATCTTTCTAGGTGACAAGAACACCCTACCACTTATCATTTCAAGCACACTCACCGAGGACCAAGAAGGCAAATTGGTATCACTACTTGAAAAGCATAAGGAAACATTTGGGTGGAGCATAGCGGACCTAAAAGGGATAAGCCCGGTGACTTGCATGCACAAGATACGGCTTGAAGTGGATGCCAAACCGGTCCGACAACCCCAAAGAAGGCTCAATCCACCCATGGCGGAGGTAGTGCAAGAAGAGGTAATTAAGCTATTGCAAATGGGTATCATTTTCCCTATTTCCGACTCTCGTTGGGTTAGCCCAACTCAAGTCGTACCCAAAAAGGGAGGAGTGACGGTAGTCAAGAATGCACAAGGAGACTTGGTCTCCACCCGACCACAAACCGGTTGGAGAGTGTGTATTGACTACCGCCGCTTGAATGCGGTAACATTGAAAGACCATTTCCCGCTACCATTTATTGATCAAATGTTAGAAAGATTAGCGGGAAAGCTTTCTATTGTTTCCTTGACGGTTACTCGGGGTATTTTCAAATCCCAATCGCACCCGAGGACCAAGTCAAGACCACATTCACATGCCCATTGGTACATTTGCTTATCGTCGTATGCCCTTTGGTTTGTGTAATGCACCGGGAACTTTTCAACGGTGCATGTTGAGTATTTTCTCCGACTATGTAGAAAGGATCATAGAAGTATTCATGGATGATTTCACCGTCCATGGGGACTCCTATGATGCATGTTCTAAAACACCTTGCTCTTGTCTTAGAGCGATGCCAAGAGTCTCATCTCATTTTAAACTCCGAAAAATGTCATTTCATGGTGACTAGTGGCATCGTTTTAGGACATGTAGTGTCGGAAAGGGGGGTTGAGGTGGATAAGGCTAAGGTTGACATCATCAAAACTTTACCTTATCCCTCTAACACCCGAGACATTAGGTCTTTTCTCGGACATGCCGGTTTCTACCGGAGATTTATTAAGGATTTTTCCAAGATTGCTAACCCTTTATGCAAGCTTTTGCACAAAGAAGCGGAATTTGTTTTTGATGACAAATGTAGGAAAGCATTCAATGACTTGAAGGAGAGATTGGTCACCGCACCAATTATTCAAGCACCACGATGGGATCTTCCATTTGAAATCATGACCGATGCAAGTGACTATGCATTGGGAGTGGTTTTGGGTCAAAAGAGTGACAAGGGACCCCATGTGATCCAATATGCTTCTACCCTCTTGAATGATTCTCAAAAGAACTATTCCACAACGGAGAAGGAATTCCTTGGTGTGATTTATGCTCTAGAAAAATTCCGATCTTATCTCTTGGGCACAAAGGTGATCATCTACACCGATCATGCCGCCATTAGATACCTTGTGGCAAAGAAGGATGCAAAGCCAAGGTTGTTGAGATGGATCCTTCTCCTAAGTGAATTTGATGTGGAAATAAAAGACAAGAAAGGAGTGAAGAATGTGGTGGCGGATCATTTGAGCCGGCTAAACCATGAAGGAAAACCATCATGCCCTCTTGAGGAGGTTGAAGAAGGTCTCCCTCATGAGTCACTTTATGCTATACAAGTGGAGGAGCCATGGTATGCTACCATGGTCAACTATTTGGTGACAAAGCGGCTTCCAAGCCATTTCTCTTCTCATCAAAAGAGCAAAGTCAAATCCGATGCCAAGTACTATACATGGGATGATCCTTACTTGTGGAAGTTTTGTCAAGATCAACTTGTGAGGAGATGTGTGCCCGAGAGTGAGATCCCTTCCATCTTACATCATTGTCATGACTATGCTTGTGGAGGGCATTTTGGGCCACAAAGAACCGCTAGAAAAGTGCTTGAATGCGGTTTTTTTTTGCCAAGCCTTTTCAAAGATGCCCACAAATTTGTAAAAACTTGTGACCGATGTCAAAGGGTGGGGAATTTGACAAAGAGAAATGAGATGCCACAACAACCTCTTCTATATTGTGAGATCTTTGATGTGTGGGGAATTGATTTTATGGGCCCTTTTCCAAATTCC
>JAIUZE010019802.1:0-15406 GCA_022085475.1 Heliosperma pusillum
ACCGTCGTTCTTGTCTTTCAAGTACTTGGGGCAATTGCGTTTCCAATGCCCTTTGCCATTACAATAATAGCAATCCGCCTCCGCGTGTTTGTTGACTTTGGGCTTGGGCTTATAAAAGACCTTGCCCTTTCCCTTGCCGACTTTCTTGAAAGGAGTCTTACCCTTTCCCTTGTCCTTTCTCACCCCAAGGTTCATGTTCTTCATTTTCATGGAAAGAACGTCCTTGGGTTCACTCCCACTAGCCTTCATGTCCTTCTCCGCTTGGGTGAGGAGTGCATAGAGTTCATGGAAACTCTTGTCCACGCCATTCATGTTATAGTTCACCCTAAGTTGGGTGAACTTAGCTGTGAGTGAATGAAGGATCTTAGCCACTACCAATTGCTTTGGAATTTTGCACCCTAGACGCTATAAGGTGTCCGCGTGCTCAACCATTTTGAGCACGTGTGGGCCAACTTTTTTGCCCCTTTGAAGCTTAGTGTCAAAGAATTTTGTTGCCGCCTCATATTGGAGAATTTGAGGGGCTTGCGAAAACATCGACGTGATCCTCGTGAATATCGCATATGCATGGAGTGATATCAATTGGAGTTTGAGTTTGGGTGAGATTGACCAAATCAAGACATTCTTGACGTCATTAGCAGCCTTCAAATAAAGGTCATACTCGGCCCGAACCACCGCAGACGATCTTGGCACGGGTTCGGTGGGGGGCTCTTCGACCAAGTAGCGAAGCACGTTATCGGATAACGCGGCGCTCTTGATCGTTGACTCCCATTCAACGAAGTTACTTCCGTCATCTTTTAGGACACACTTGTCCATGACGGATCCTCAACTCATTGAGTCCTTACCCAAGGTTGCGTTGTTTGATGATGTCGACATTATGCGAATATGGTAACTACAACAAAAATAAATATATAAACATTCTTTATTAATTTACTTGAAAAACATTTTAACAAGTTTAGCATTTATATGATGACCTCTCACTAAATTATATAAATGATTCCAAGACCCATTTTTTAAATAAAAATAGTCATCGCATGTTACATTTATCTAGAAATGGTAAGTCATTACTTGACTAATTCTACTTTTAGAACTCTTGGTTGACGGATTTAAACTAAATCCATCTCCTAGTCCCAAGATAACGCTTATCTCGTTGAGTCCAATCTAATTTTAGCTTGTGATCGTATCACCCTACATACCCGAGGTATAAAGGGACCCACAAGCATGGTAGCCCTAATGAATACGGGATTCATAGGTGTTACTAATTGGTAAGGCTGATCTCAATTTTTAAATATGTGAGAGATCTTGTCAATTTAGTTATTAATTCCCTTTAACTGAACTAAGTCGGTGAATTGTGAATAACGTTGAATTGACAATAACGAAAAATAAAATGCATGTGTGACGATTTTGGCATGAGCGGAAATAAAGCAAGCAACCAAGCAACGATAAAATCCTAGTATGGCCACCTAGCTAATCAAATTAACTAGATAATTACAAATTCGTAAACCAACTCTTTGGTCCCTTGCCTCTTCACTTGGAACACCTTCCAAAAATTGGCACCGTCTTGAGGGAGTCACCGGTCTTCATAAAAAAAATTACAAATATACAAATTCCTATTATACATTTATTCTATAAAATGAAATTATTAAATTATACAAACCAGCGATAGAGATCGCAATAAAATTACAACCAAACCGTTATTCCCTTACATTACGGGTAATAACGATTAAAAATAACTAGGCCATACTAGGTACAAAATATGCATAAATTATTAAATAAATGAAATTCATTCATTCAACCATAAGTAAAATAAATTGCTGCAAAATTCATGCCAAAATCGCCCTAAACACATTCATGCTCATTGTAGCTCGATTTTACGGGATTTATTGATTTTTAACCATTAAAAATCAATTCAACATTTAAATCTCATTTAAATTCAAAATAATTAACTAAACTGTTTTAGAACTCAAAATTAGTCTCTACTAATTTTTTTGGTCATTAATTAGATATATTTGAGTTCATTTGCTAAATATAACGGTTTGATCATAACAATTATGAAATAAACCCAAAATAAAATATAAACATTATAAAAATTTGAAACCAAAATTTTTTTATATTCTGGAAAATTTCCAGGAACTATAAAATAAAAAATATTTGCTCAAAAAATTTAAATTAATTTTATGAACAAATAGCTTTGTATTAAATGGTTTTATCAAGTAAAAACATTAAACATAGTAAAACATTGAAAAGAATTATGAAATTTCACCAAGATAATCAACATCAGAATGTAAAATGTACCAAAAACTTTTAAGACCAGGAAAGGACGTTTCAATTTTATGAACATTATAATCTCATATTATCGACTTTTATCGTATAAAAATCAATAAACATGCAATACTTAATTAAAGGTCACGAAATTTTACATACAAGATGTAATACATGTATGTGAGATCATATTAAAATTTCATGGCCAGAATCAACATGCAACTATTTTTAGGTAACTTTTAACTCATAAAATGCATGTTAACTCAGTTTAAAAGCCAAAAATCAAAATAAATAGCAAATAAATCCCTATAATGACGAATTTTGAGCATAAACATTTTGAGGTCAGTAGGTATACATACACCAAAAAAAATTCGTCAGAATCGTATTTTAACTTAAATTTTTGATTTATTAGTTATCTTATAACTTTAATAAAAATGTCCAAAATGAACATGCATGCTACAAGCTAGCTCTGATACCACATGAAAGTCCATAGACCTTAGTTAGACTCCTCTAATTAGTTACTAAATTACTTGTTAATTTAGTATTTAATGATCTATGTAACATGCATGCAAATATAAAGACATATATACAAAAGAAGAAATTTTCTCAAAATGATATGGAAATAATATGGGCACAACAAGAACTCCTTCTTGTTGTTCTTGAGCTAATAATATGGATGAACAAGAATAATCTCCAAAATAGAAGACCTCCTTCAAGTTGCACCAAGATGACACCAAATAATCTACCCTTATTATTAACTAGATAATAAGATAGATGTTATACTACTAATATTAGACTATATTACTACACTAGTAATACTTAAGAAATATTAGTATATGAGAGTTTTTAGAGAGAAGATGAGTTTTGAGAGATGAATGATAAAATAAGCAAGAATTAAGAAGTGATGAATTGAACAACAATTGTTCTATTTAAAGCCAAGAGGGCCGACTCCTATATCATCAAAAGAGTGATTTTTTTCTTCTTATTTTATTGTCATGCAAAGTGGTGGTGTGTTGTAGTGAGTAAAATGATTTTAGGTTTACTATTCATGTTATAATCACATGTTACTTGTGAGTATGAATAAGAGGAACCATCATCACTACCCACTACTCACTTGACCGGCCATGTGAGGCCATTTTTGGTCTATTTTGATTTTTGATATTTGTCCCATAAATACTTATTAATCATATATAAATAAGTGGTAATTTGATCATATAACAATTATATGACACAAATAAATAAATAATATGTACTTAACATTTTAAGTAATATTTTACCATTATATCAATATATAATAGGTCCCACAATACTTCGTTAATTTATTTTATAACTCATTGTAAATATAATTAACTAATTACCTCTATCTCAAAACCTCAACTAATTTAGTAATTTAACGATTAATTACTAAGTTAAATCTTATTTAATCGTATTAAAAGAAGATATAAATTTATTAGTCAATTATCGCATAATTAAAAAATTAAATTTAATCTAATTTGAGTTCTTAACTCAATGTCTGACAATTAACTCTCGTACATATCGAATATATATGTAATGGACTAATCAACTGTATCATATATAAATAATTAGTTACTAATTGGATTTCATCCTTTAGGTGTGACCGAAAGGAATCAGTTGATCACCGCCGTCATACGACAATAACGTCAAACTCTAGTTAGCCAACCGTTATCTATTTGCGTTAATCAACTGACTAATCATATATATAATCAATAAATATCCCATTTATATTCCTTAATAAGATTTATTATGTGGCACACTATTGTGGAGGACACCTACTCCAACAATCACATCTCTCAGACAAATCCTTAAGGTGTGACTTTTAGGGACCAGTTGATCACCGCCATTAAAATGACAATAACATCAAACTCCTAAGAAGGCAACCGTTATCGATAAACGTTAATCAACTGATAAGAATACTAAGTATACCATGTGAACCTGTAAGAGATTTATTTATGTTATCACACTAACTGTGGAGGACACTAGCTCCAACAAATATATGAGCATATGAATCATAAATTGTATCAGCATCATGTAACAATGACTCGGGGAAGACTCCCCTTGGCAACCATATAGATCAGTAAGGGCTTGTATCTCATCATTAGTGACCCTATGCTTGAGAGTGTTAGGGACTCAACAAGCAAACCAATCATATGCATACAATATTAAAGTGTATCATCCAACATATGATCAAACACACTCACAAGGTAAATGACACGCACTAGCATTTGTACTTTGCAAGACAAGACGAACTAGTCCATGGGATTAACGTTTCGCTGAATGATAAGTGAATATTTGTATGATTTTAATCCCCAATTTAGCTCAGTTTTGTAGGTCAATTGTGTTTTGATAAGCCATTTTATGAGCTAATATCGTCTTCTAGGCGAATTCCTATGTTCTAACCTGTTTTGTAGGGAAAGTGACACTTCTACGCCCTTTTTCTATACTCCCAAGCATTTGCCTAGTACCCGACGATTTGAAGAAGCAAGCTTGACCAATTCAAAGGCATTTTAAGAAGCTTTACTAATTCAAAAGAAAGAAGAAGTAAAGACGGTTTCGCAGTTGTTAAAAGATCGATCAGTTAGGCGAAGAAATCATCGCTTTGCATAAAACCCTATCAACAAACCCGACTCAAGAGGTCAAGGGAGATAATGGAAGTCAAGTCATATGCAAGGGGAGATGAAACGAAGGTCAAAGCTTCTAGAATGCAATTTACCCGATCGGGTAAGTGGTGTACCCGATCGGGTATCTCTGCTGCTTCGAGCAATTGCTTCGACTTCCTCCTTTTGTCCTATATGTTCAATGCATGACCCCTTCCCCACGAAACCCTACTGCTATATAAAGGATGCTTCAGCCACCACTTCAACATATCTCTTCAACAACAACTTTACACAATTCTCTTCTTACATTTCTCTTTAGTGTAGAAACTCTAGTTTAGATCATTTTCTTCTTCTTTTGTCTTTAGTTTCTTAGTTTATTTCTGTCTTTTCTACATCAAATCCTTAGCTTAGATTAATACGAATTTCATCCTTGTAATCTCCTTTGTGTGGTTCAAGTATTGTTGGTGGATCGACTATTCTATGCAAGGAATTTCAATTATCATTGTCATTATCGTCGTTGAACGTCATCTATGTATTCCTATTTTACCTTTTGTTTAAAGTCTTTATGTTTCTTATTTGATTATTATTCTCTTTACATGTTATCTTAGATTCATTTTTCATACCGTTATACTCGTCATATTCACTAGATTATCCATTTAGCGTCGTTATTATCGCCATATAAAGAGTCCTAAAATATTGTCGAAATCAAATAAACATGTCTATCCTATTTTTTATTATCATCGTAGATATAAACATCACCATGAGTGAGTAGTCGTTTTTCTAGGGTGTAGGGTAGCCATGTAGGTCGATTAAAAGATGATAATTGGATAAAAGAAATTTTGCTTTTAAAACATCATGTCTATGCATGTTTGGACTAAACCGATAGTTGACGATTCCTGATCAAATCATTGACTAGAATGGAATTCTTTTGAAGGTAGAAATACGTGAATTGAATAGAGAAAGCATGATATGGTAGATCAAGACCTAGTAAATTGCCTAAAAGCCTGCTAGACCATCTGATATATGATTGTAATGAACACATCACTCTTACGAACTCACAATGAATTATTTGCATGTTCTCCATCCAATTTCATCAATATGTTAATCTGCATGTGTGAACCTACTTCCTTAGATTATTTTCATCATTGTTAATTCATCATTTGCTTTATTGTTTTCATTTCGATTTACTTTTATTTTGTTTTTATTTATGCTTTTTATTAGATTAGAAATCAAAACTCCAAAACCCAGAAATTCGTTAGATAAAATCCAATTGCAAGACATTTCTCATTCTATAGGAAACGCCTTCTCCCTGAGGATCGATCCCTACTTCCCTAATTATATTAATTTGTTATTAGCCTAGTCTGCGTAATTATCTTTGACCAGGGCTTGCGACAGGCCTGATCAAATTTTGGCGCCGTTGCCGGGGAGCACGATTTAGTTTTCCTTTTTCTTGTGATTTTTATTGCAATTACTTTTATCTTGTCTTTAGGAACCCAAATTCCTTCAGACCTCTCTTGATTTTTCATCTTAGCTTTTCAAATCTTATGCCCAGATCTTCTAGACTAGGGACCCCGATTTCTTTAGACCCTGATCTCGAAAGGACTTTGCGTAGGAAGCGAAAGCTATTCAACGAAATCTCAAAAGCTTCTGATACTTCAAGTTTAGACTATATTCGTGAGAAATACTCGGATATTTTATCTAATCTTGAAGGAGAAGAAGATCCATTCTCATCTCCATCCTTAAAATCCAATCAACCTTCAAACAACACTTCATCTTCATCTTCACAAAAGAAAATGGTTCGACTTTCAGACCATTCCAAACCAACTGCAGATACACTTCCAAGGGGTATTGCTACACCCCAAATCACAGCCCAAAACTTTGAAATCAAACCGGCCTTCATCAGTTTAATAGAAAGAAGTCAATTTGGTGGCAATGCCACAGAAGATCCCAACCTTCATATTCAAAACTTCTGTGATTATTGCTCCACAATTAGACAAACTGGAGTATCCCAAGAGCAGATTAGGGAAATGCTCTTTCCCTTCTCTTTAACAGGAAAGGCTGAACTCTGGATCAATAGCCTTGACCGAGTTGCCTTAGGAATAGCCGACTGCGATAGTCTAGCTCATGCTTTCTATTAAAAGTACTTCCCACCAGAACAAAGCGCACTCTTACGGAGTCAAATCACTGGATTCTGTCAGAGAGGCGATGAAAGCCTTTATGAGGCATGGGAAAGGTACAAAGAATTACAAAGAGAATGCCCTCATCATGGCCTTGATTCATGGTTCTTAGCTATCACCTTCTACAATGGTTGTTGTGGCGAATCGAGTTATATCTTCGACTCCGCTAACAATGGTTGTTTCGATCAGATCGATGTAGAAATAGCTAGTGCAACTATCGAGTCAATGGCAATTCACGACTCTCAGTATAGCAACTCACGTGCTATGCCGCTCAAAACCAAGCAGGAAGATTCAAGCAAAGTAGCACTCCTAGTAGCCCAATTAGCCATTCTGCAGCAACAAGTAGGAACCTCTTCCCAATCCAAGCAACATGTTAACGTGACTAACCACGTAGTGGTATGTCAGACATGTGGGGTTGGAGGACACAGTTTTCAAGAATGTAGAAGTTCGCTAGAGCAAGTCAATGCCTACCAAACATATAGGCAAGGCAATGCTTTCTCAAACTTCTATAACCAGAACACAAAGAACCATCCTTTTTTGTCCTACAAAAGCATCAACGTTCAGAATCCCCACCATCAGGTCCAACAACCTTTCATACCACATCAACAGAAGCCATATAACCCACCTGGTTTTCAAAACCAGAGACCTCCATTTCAACCTAACTTCAATCAACCTTACCAACACCAACCTCAACATCCACCACCTCAAAATCAAAGCCAACCCAATGACTCAAGCCTGATCAAAATTGAATCCATGCTTCTTCAAGTTGTTCAAAAACAAGATTCAATGTTTGCTCAACTTCAAAAGAGTGATCAAGCTCAAGATGCTCCCATCAAGATGCTTGAAACTTAAATGGCCCAATTGGCTACCTCTATTACCCAAAGGAAACAAGGCCAACTCCCACCTCCTAGTGAGCAACCAAGGGACACCGCTAATGCTATCACCCTTAGAAGTGGTACCACTTATAAGGAACCTCAGCAACCCCATGAAACAATAGTTGAGCCAACACCTGTAGAAAGCGAAAAAGATTCACAACCATCCACTACTAAGGAAGCAGAAAACAAAGAAAAGAAGGATGAACCTGTGAAGGAACCCATCAAGATTCAAGTTCCATTTCCCCAACGCTTGAGGAGAAATCATAAGGAAACCCAATATATCAAATTCATGGAAGTTGTCAAAAACCTCCAAGTGACGGTTCCCTTCACTGAATTAATCACTCAAATCCCTTCTTACACAAAATTCATGAAGGATATCTTAACTAAGAATAGGACTTTAGATGATGTTGAAATCATAGCATTCACAGCTGAGTGCAGTGCTTTATTGCAAAATAAGTCCCCTCCTAAGTTAAAGGATCCAGGTAGTTTCTCTATACCTTACACTATAGGTACCTACACGATCGATAAAGCTCTATGCGATCTAGGTGCCAGTGTAAGTGTCATGCTCTATTCCATATGCAAAAGGTTGAATATGGGAATTCTCAAATGCACCAGTGTCACTCTGCAAATGGCAGACCGTTCTTTAAAACAACCTATGAGAGTTTTAGAAGATGTGCCTGTCAAAGTAGGAAAGTTTTTCATTCCCGTCGATATCATCATACTAGATATGGTTGAAGATTCTCAAATACCTATCATTTTAGCAAGGCAATTTCTACACACTGCCGGAGCAGTAATTGATGTTAAAAATGAAAACCTGACACTAGAAGTAGGTGATGATAAAGTCACCTATAACCTGAACAGTGCAATGAAAAGCCCCATGCTAGAAGATTCTTGCTGTTTCATTGATATTGTCGACTCCATTATTGATGAATCTCTGTATCCATCAATAATCGAGGATCCTTTAGAGGCAATCTTGTTGTTAGAGGATATCTCTGAAAATGACAATTTTGAGATTAGTGAGCTGGAAAAAGATCTGACCGGAGAAGAGATACCGTCAGAAGAAGTTAAAGAGTTCAGAAGCTTGATCGATACTTCTGCCAAGGCAGAAGTACACAAACCTGAACTAAAACCTCTTCCCTCAAATCTAAAATATGCTTTTTTAGATGAATCTGAGTATTGCCCAGTCATAGTGAGTGCTCTCCTAGATGAAAATCAGTTAACCTCACTATTGACTGTCTTGAAAAAGCATAGAAAGGCAATAGGTTACAAACTCGAAGACTTAACAGGCATAAGCCAAGAATTTTGCATACATAGAATCAATCTAGAAGAAAGCCAAAAACCTTGTGTTCAAGGTCAACGCCGTCTTAATCCCAACATGCAGGAAGTAGTTAAAACCGAAGTTATGAAATGTCTAGATGCTGGCATAATCTATACAATCTCTAACTCTAAATGGGTCAGCCCTGTTCAAGTTGTTCCCAAGAAAGGAGGAACAACAGTAGTAAAAAATGAGAAGAATGAGCTCATCCCCACATGGATTGTGACGGGATGGCGTATGTGTATCGACTACAGAAAGCTGAATCAATCAACTAGAAAAGATCACTATCCTCTTCCCTTCATTGACCAAATGCTAGAGAGGTTAGCTTGCCACAAGTATTTCTGTTATTTAGATGGTTACTCAGGATTTTTCCAAATCCCTATCCACCCTGAGGACCAAGAGAAAACCACTTTCACCTGTCCCTATGGTACTTTCGCTTATCGCAGAATGCCATTTGGCTTGTGTAATGCACCTGCCACTTTCCTACCTTGCATGACCAGTATCTTTTCAGATTTTGTTGAATCTATCACGGAAGTATTCATGGACGACTTTAACGTCTATGGAATTTCCTTTGATCATTGTTTGATAAATCTATCCAGAGTTTTAAAACGCTATGAAGAAGTCGACCTTGTTCTCAACTGGGAAAAGTGTCACTTCATGGTGAACGAAGGTGTGGTTTTAGGTCACATCATTTCAGAAAGAGGTATAGAAGTGGATCGAGCTAAG
Organism: Heliosperma pusillum; assembly: GCA_022085475.1. Taxonomy (NCBI): domain Eukaryota; kingdom Viridiplantae; phylum Streptophyta; class Magnoliopsida; order Caryophyllales; family Caryophyllaceae; genus Heliosperma; species Heliosperma pusillum. The sequence continues at coordinate 9,968 of JAIUZE010019802.1, forward strand.
ATCAAAGTTATTGAACAGCTACCACCCCCTGCTAATGTAAAAGAATCAGGAGTTTCCTTGGCCACGCCTGTTTCTAGCGACGATTCATAAAAGATTTTTCAAAGATAGCCAAGCCCCTGACTGAGCTCCTTTTCAAGGATGCACCTTTCAATTTCACAAAGGAATGCCTTGAGACATTCAACAAAATCAAACGTGCTTTGATCACCGCACCTATAATCCAGTCGCCTGATTGGAATTTGCCCTTTAAACTGATGTGCGATGCGAGTGATTATGCCGTAGGAGTTGTTTTAGGGCAAAGGAAGGAAAAGTTTCTTCATGCGATTTACTATGCTAGTAAAACCCTAGATCTTGCCCAAATCAACTATGCCACCACTGAGAAAGAACTTCTCGCCATTGTCTATGCCTTAGACAAATTTCGCTCGTACCTAATAGGATCAAAAGTTATTGTCTACACTGACCATGCTACCTTGAAATATCTGCTTTCAAAGAAAGAGGCAAAACCTAGACTTATCCGATGGATCTTACTCCTTTAAGAGTTTGATTTAGAGATCCGGGATAAGAAAGGAGCATAGAATGTAGTCGCTGACCACCTCTCAAGGATAAGAGTAACTGAAATAGGATTACCAACGCTAATTAATAATTCGTTCGCTGATGATTCATTAATGGCAATTGCGGACTCTTCTCCTCGGTATGCTGATATTGCCAACTTCCTTGTCAGTCGCCAGCTACCCTCCAACCTTTCTTATAACCAAAGAAAGAGATTTTTGCATGATGCAAAATTCTTTGTTTGGGTTGACCTCTATCTTTTCAAGCCGTGCTCAGATGGTCTGTATAGACGTAAAAGGAGTTTTAGAAGGATGCCACTCATCTCCTTATGGTGGTCATCATGGTCCGTCCAAGACTGTAGCCAAAGTCTTACAATCCAGGATTTTCTGGCCCTCGATGTTTAAAGATTCAAAAGACTTTGTTATGGCTTGTGATGCTTGTCAACGAATGGGTCAAATATCCAAAAGACATGAAATGTCTCAAAACGGCATATTAGAAGTCGAGATATTCGATGTCTGGGGTATTGACTATCAAGAACCATTCCCTTCTTCAAATGGAAATCGTTACATTTTAGTCGATGTCGACTATGTTTCAAAGTGGGTAGAAGCAATTGCCACCCCCACCAATGATGGTAGAGCTGTGAGACGACTATTTAACAAGATAATCTTTCCGTGTTTTGGTGTACCCAGAGCCGTGATAAGTGATCGAGGAACTCATTTCGGAGAAAAGCAGTTAGACACTCTGCTTGCAAAGTATGGTGTGTATCACAGACGAGGTTTAGCCTACCACCCTCAGACCAGCGGTCAAGTAGAAGTCTCAAACAAAGAACTAAAAACAATTCTTTAGAAAGTTGTCTCGAAATCTAGAACATATGGGAGTAATAAGCTCGATGACACCTTATGGGCTTATCGCACAGCTTTCAAAACCCTGATTGGAACATCTCCCTATCGATTGGTTTATGGAAAGGCATGTCAGCTCCATGTCGAGTTAGAGTACAAAGCTCACTGGGCTATTAAAGAACTCAACTTGGACACTAAGCTTAGCGCTGATAGACGACTTTTGCAACTCAATGAGCTAGAAGAGTATCGTTTGCAAGCTTACGAGAATTCTAGGATTTATAAAGAGAAAACAAAGCGTTGGCACGACAAGAGGATAATTAGAAAAGAATTTAATGTCGGTGACCAAGTACTTCTCTTCAACTCCCGTTTGAAAATTTTTCCGGGAAAACTTCGATCAAGATGGTCTGGACCATTCACTGTCACATTTCTAAGCAAGTACGGTTATGTGGAAATAATGACAAGTAATGGTGAAAAATTCAAGGTCAATGGACATCGATTGAAACTCTACTATAGCAATTCAATTATCGGATGCTTAGATATTGTCTATATCGAGCATCAATTCCCAACCAAATGATTTCACAGAAGAATTCGTCGAGCGAGACGTTAAACCAGCGCTTCTCGGGAGGCAACCCGTGTTTCCTTTTTTTTTTGCATTTTATTTTTTTGCTTTCCTTTTTTCGTTGTTTTGTTAGGATTTATTTTGCAGATGAAAGAGTTTTTGAAGAATTTATAAGACCTTCCTTGTCAAGTCTAAAAGACTAGATTGGGGGAGTCCGCGCTGACTAGTAAGCTTCACTCTCATTTCATCTTTTTCCCTTTTTACCCTTCTTCCCATTAAGCATCTCGTTGCATATTTAGTCTTTGTGCTCACATTGAGGACAATGTGATGTTTAGCTTGGGGGAGGGATTGCATATTCACATTCTGCATTTTAGTTGTTTATATTTTTCAAATTTCTGAATAAGAAAAGTGAAAATTTTAAATTTTTGAACATAATTGAATGCTTTTCATGCTTTGCTTGCTTGTTTAATATGCTATCATGTTACATTTCCCAAACTTAGAGCTTTCAAAAGATAATGATTCAATATTCATTGAATTGTGCATACATGGGGAAGTCTTGTACACAGTAGGCATGGAAATGAATTATAGATATGTCAAGCGTGATCTTGCAATTTGGCCAAGTTAAAATATATTGGTAATGGTAGAACCTCCCTTAGGCCTGCTGGTACATATATACCAGTATACATATAGGGGTGTGTAGTTCTCCTCTGTGATGTGTGTCATGGTCAAAACGCCAGAAGTATGGTTCTCATTTCATTCCTATAAGCATTGCATTCATGATTCACTAAGATTTGAAGCCTTTTTCACTCTGAATTACCCCTCAAAATTAACCCCTTCGTACAAATGTTTCACAAGATAATAGCTACATATAAAAACTGCCTACCTTTTGAGCTAGTAGTTAGACTATGGTGTATGGGTGCTCTTTTGAGATGATTTGTTCTTTTATGTCAAAGTGAATTTGGGAGAACCAAAATGTTCAAGAAGTGATGTTATGTTCAGGAAAAAGAAGAAAAACAAAATGAAAAAAAAATTTAAAAAAGAAAGAAAATATTATAAAAAAAAAGAAAAGAAATAAAAGAAGAAGTTGTGAGTATCTCCTCAAAATGTCAATTCAATATTCAGAAGGAGTTTACCCTTATGTTTCGTGTGCAATAAGCCAATTTGTTGCTTTTGGCTTCGTTATTCGTCTTTTGGGAATTAATCGAAAGTTTGGATTGAGTATTTATCTATCATTGGTCAGTTGCTAGCTCATTCTAACCTTCACATGACCATAACTGTTTATCCACCTTTCACCCATTTCTCAAAGCCTTCTTCATTTTCTTTTTCAGCTTCTTTTCTATGTGCATTATGATCTTTGACTTGTAATTTGAATTGTTTACCATATTAGACTGCGGACACATTTTCATAAGTCGTAGATAAGTGAGTGTCTCAAAAACATTTACACATAAAGAAATCACCTTTTACATACATGAGTGTTCGAGTGTGCCATGAGAGTCCATTTGTCAAAAGATCATGCAAGAGCCGAAAATTCTGTAGTGAAATTGTAACACCCGCAAATGTACCCTATTTTTCTAGTAAAAATATTTTTCGGATACTTTTCAGCAAATTTTAGTTTTAATTTAGAATTTAATTTTCCGAGTCGAATTTATAATTTCCGAGTTCGTATTTGGAATTTCCGCGAAATTTCAAGAAAAACCCGTCTTGAGCCGTCTTTGACTTTATTGACTTTTTCCTTGACTTTTCCACTTACTCTTCATATACTCCCTCACAACCCTAACACCCTCATTCAATCTTCTTCTTCTTCTTCCTCACTAAGTAAACCCCAAATCCCTAGCCTCCATATTTGATCCATCTTCGAATCATCGCTACGCCTTCATTTCTTGCTCAAATTCACCTAGGTTCGTCTTATTCTTCCCCTCTTAGCTTCCTCTATACGTATTGGTAATAAAATTACCGTCTTTCTCGCTTTTTAAATTATCCGTCTTTCTCAAGGTGAATGATATTCATCTTTTATTATCTAATTGTATGTAGGTGGAGACTAGGAAGGTTTAGAAACCGTTTAAAGACGCGAAAAGGTAACGGTGAAGGGTTACTCGATATCATTTACGTGTTTTATGTATTTTCTATGCTAGTAATCGTATTTAGATTATGGTTAGTATGCTTAGGACTTCTGTTGTTGTTGATGGATGTTGCTAGTTGTTAATTGATATGAGAATTGATGGTTTGTGATGATAAATGAGGATTTTTGGTTGTTGATAACATGTTGGTTTTGAATGTTCCTGAATCCCGTGTGGGACGAAGGGTGCGTCGTAGGACGCATGCTGCGTTAGGCGCGGCTGACTGCAGTTTTCCTGCACTGACCCCTTTTCGTAAAATGATCATATCTCCTTCGTTACTTGCTTGTTTTGGGCTTGTGACATCCCGTTGGAACCGTAACCGGATATGCTATCACCTCCATTTGGAATTTATGCATTTTCATGTCTAGAACTCTAGTTGTGACCGTTTGAAGTGGACCCTTGTTTTCGTTGGTTTCCAAACAACGTTGTTTTGGAGAGGTGATCTATGTTTTTATTCATTATGCTTCATAAACTTGTTCTAATGCTTATGTATCATGTATTGACTCATGTTTATCATATGTAAACTTATATGATTCCCTATTCACATGTTTTGTGACGGTTTTTGGTATGTTCCCACGTTGAGTCGGTTTTTACAAATGATACGGTTTGAGCACTATTTTGTCTTGTGCTTTGTACTCTCATTCCTTTGGCTACCTTCCCGTTCGTAAGGCTGGAATGTCGGAACAGAGAGGTATCCTACTGCTTAATTGCATGTGTAGTGGGAATACGACGACGTTGATGGGAGTTGAACGCTATGCGTTGATCGACCCGGCCGTCAAATGTTGTGTACTTGCGAGGTGGTGTTATTTGCATGTAGCGTACCGCTTGTTATGAGGCTTGAGCTCTTTTCCGCCTCTTTCGTGAATTGATCTACGAATTTGGGGTACTCGGCGTTTTCTTTGTAAGGCCGAGTCTTGGATGCGAAACGTTTATCGCATGTCGAATCGGAAAATGTGATTCCGAGAATCTGGCCAGGTTTAGATTAGGAGCCGTTTAATTATCGTTCCTACAAGGAGGAAATTAGTCTACATATACGAAATGTGATCGTGTATGCGTTCAGGGAAATGTGATCTCGTGGATGCCTTTTAATCATACTTGCCATGTACACGATGCTAGTGCGTTTCATTTACCGTGAGAAAGGTCGTCTTTGTGTCGTCGTTCTTTGAATGCGTGATTTCATGATATTATTCATGGTCATTGCATGATTGGACACCGTCAAGGTCTTGGTTCGTGAATGGATGATAATATGTTGTATTTATTGTGATCATCGCATGACTTGACGTGGTTTGTCTGTCGAGTCTCAATCTTATCAATCGTATACCGCTAACGGTGAGATGCAAGCCCTAGTGAGCGTATTCGATTGCCTAAGAGTGTCTTT
>JAIUZE010019803.1:0-16436 GCA_022085475.1 Heliosperma pusillum
TATATATATATATATATATATAATGCTCTCTCTTATTAAAATAAATTTATGGAATATATTTTATTATAAATTCTTTTAACGTTTGACGAGGATAGCGTTATTAGATTAATCTTCTCAAAGTCGGATTAAATTTCTAGGTTACGTAACAGTTGTACCGCTACTAATTTCCCATTTTAGTTCTTATTATTTTTAGTCTTTATAATACTTTATTATTATTATCTTTAAATTTCCCTTTTTATTTTTATTTGATGATTTTACGGGTATTACACACATCCACAGTATAAACATTTCCCTGAACCGTATACGATAAACGTATCGTATACACGCGACTCTAATCCTCATGGTAAGACGACACAATATGGAGGTCCTAGTCTAAACCTGGCCAGACTCTCGGGATAAACTCTCCGATTCGACATGCGATAAACACTCGCATCCAAGACTCGATTCTCCCGGCTAAAACCGCACGAAAGCAAGTACCTCATATTCGGCTAAACCCGCACGAAAGTGGTGGAAAGAGTACCATCATCATTCTCCGGCTAAGCCCGCACGGGAATGAAGTGGAAAGAGATCAAGCATCATCCTCCGGCTAAACCCGCACGGAGATGAGGTCAATAATCAACAAGAAAGTACGCTATATGCAATGACACCACCTCGCAAAGATATAACATTTGACGACTGGGTTGACCAACGCATAGCGTCCACCTCCCAACAACATCGTCATATCCTTACTAAACGACAAATGCATAAAAGCATAATCGAGTTAAAAAGGGGAAACATGCAAAAACCGTCACTAAACATGTGCATAAGGCATTATATAAAGGTAACTATAATAAAATTGAATCACCACATGATACATAAGAATTATACCAAATTTAAGAAGCATAATGAATAAGAAACATAGATCCCCTCTCAAAACAACATGTTTGGAAACCAACTAAAACAAAGGTCCACTTCAAACGGTCATAACTAGAGTTCAAGACATGCAAATGCAGAAATTCCAAGCGGAGGAGATAGTTTATCCTCTTACGGTTCCAACGGTATGTTACAAGCCCAAAAAAAAAGCAATTAACGAAGGAGATGTAATCATTTTACAAAAAGGGGTCAGTGTAGGGAGTCCCAGCCATTCAGGGGGACCGGCGGCCGGGTACCCGGCTGGGACACACAGACTTGGCCGAAAACAAAGGGAAGGAAATAGGGGTTACTCCCAGCCGGTGGGGGCGGCAGCCGGGTGGTCGGCTGGGGCACGCAGTCATCAAACAATCAACCAAAATATATAGGGGTGCCCAGCTGGTTGGAGGGACCGGCGGCTGGTGAGGCAGGCTGGGACTTACGCTACTTTCAAATTCATCAAAACTTGTCCAAGTTCACTACAGGGGCTCCCAGCCGATTGGGGTGACCGGGGGCCGGTGGGCTGGCTGGGACAACTAGCCCGAAAACAACATTCAACAACAACAATTACTAAATATTCTTTGATACCCATTTATTTTAATCATCATTTATCATCAATAAACCTCATTAACTACATTATAATCATAACCAATCATTGCATAAGATCAATTAAGGCAAACAAATGCACATTTATTACTCAACTCAAGTTTAACGATGATAAGTAGATATAATTAACAACATAAATGTAACTTAGCCTAAGATCAGTGAAAGATAAGCATATGAGATGAATTTACACATATGAATGAACAACTAACACATCCATTTGAAATTAAGACAAAGAATTCATCTTTCACTAATAAATACTACAATTAACACATAAAACACATAATAATATCGAGTAACCCTTAACCGTTACCTTTTTACGTCTTCACTCTTCTTCTAGCTCTTCCTCTATCAAGTAGTAGTCCTTGTCGGGGTCTCGAAGGTCTCCTCATACAAAATTCAACATAATAGATGAACAATTTCATCTTGGAAAAAGATAGAGCAATGAAACTGAGCAAGATAAGACTTTTATTACCTTACTAGAAATGGAAGAAGAAAACAGAAAGAAAGAAATAAAAATTAAGATATTTGAGTGAGTTGTGGTGGTTTGAAGCTTGAAGAGGTCAAGCCTCAACAATGGCGAGAGAGATGTTAGAGTTTTGGTTTGGTGAGGATGAAGAAGAATAGTGTGCTGAGATTTTTGAGTGGAAAATGGTTGATATTTGGGCTAAGTTGAGTCAGTGGAAACATAGAAGATCCCAATACAAGGTTGGAGTCTCACCCACATGAAATTCCGAGTAGAACCCAAATATGGGCTCAGATTCGATAAATTAGACACAGAATTTACTCGACTAACTAAATTCTAAGCTAAAGCCAAAATTAGACTAACTAATAATAATATAATATTATTAAATTATAAGAATTAAAATTGCGGGTGTTACAATTATTATTCCAGTTATGTGTGCGCTGCCACATAACTTCTTTTTTTTATAATATTTGTTTACTTTTTATTAACTAACTTGGAGAGAAAAAGGTTATAGTAACATAGTTACAATTTATGAATTACAGTGTCACTCGTGCGGTTATAACATGTAAGTGGTTAAAAGACGTGCTTCTGATATGCTAAAATGTCGGGTGCTACCTTGTCGTGGTTGCAGTTAAAAAAAGGCAATATCCTAATTAAATATTGGTGTTATACTTATTATATTTTATGGATTATCTTACATGATACATGAGCTCTGTTACAGTTACTCTGTTACTATAATTTCATTGATTCACCAAAGTAACACAGAAAACAATATTAAAAGTTCTAATTCTAATTTGATTCAACAAGAAAAGGCACGTGAATACATATTAGTACAGGTCCTTCTAATATGCTAAAATCTTCTATAAGACCATTTCACAAAATGTAGGAAGTCTACAATAAGTATGCATCATAATCACACATAAAAATCACACAACAATGCTCAACAAGCATTTCAAACTCATTGATGTAGCAGTCTTCATGTCTATTTTCATGACTAATTATTCACTGTCTTTCTATTTTTTGTATGTATGGTCTTCATGCGCGCCTTTTTTGTGTTGGTTGATTTCTCAAACCTTCTTCTTCAATTTTTCTGATATTCAAAACAAAACATTCGACCATTAATAACTAAAACATATGGGCAAGTCGGTGGTCCATCATTAGTAAAAATTTTACAGTAACTTCATTTGCAAGGTTACGACAATGTTATACTTCGACAAATTTAATTGGAAAAACCCACATAATATCAAATATACAATGTTGTAACGATATTTTAAGTGAAGTTCTGTCATATTGTAATAATGTTACAGTAACGCTATAACGGTAACGAATGTCGAGTATTTTACGAAATAATTCATAAAATCGTGCATCAATACATCAATCAATTACAATTTAACGAAACACACAAAAAACAAAAAATAGTTAGTTTCACCATGTCATAACCCTAACGTTTTCGCAAATAATATGAATACAACATATAATCGACATTAATAGTTAGAACAATAAACTATAACAATGTGAACACATAGAAGAAGAGGAATTTATCTTGCAAATTGTAGATTTAGTTTATATTAAAGAAACATTAGCTAAAACTAATGAAGGATGTTCAAACAGTACAAAAAAATTCTAAGTTGAAAAACAATAATATAAATTTTGAAATATAATAACAAAATTGAATCGGTGTAATTAGATAAGAAGTTAGAAATTAACTAGAAGGCTAGAACAAACCTGGAAATCGATTGGAGATATGCGAAAGAAATATGCGATCTCAATTGAAGGTTGAACTCGGAGTTTGATTAAGTAGTTTAAATCAATTGAACAGATTCAATCCTAAATTGCTAGAATAATGAATTAATTGAACGAATAAAATCGTGTTTTGCTTGAAGATAAATTGATGAGATTAAGTGAACATGAATTTTTCGATAATTTGGGGAAGATTGTGTTACTGGAGAAACGAAAGTCTTGCAGCGAGAGAAAAAAAGAAGTGAGAGAAAGTGATAATGAGTTATGACTTATGATATGTTAGATGGAGTTATTAGATTTATATATCTAATCTACCATTCAATCTCAGCGTGTGATGCTCACAAGATCTAATAATCCTTATTCACGGAACGTACTCACTAAAAATATGTGGACTCACCGGATGCAGCTTTTAAAAGCCTCTGTTACTTTTAACTTCCTCTTTTCTTAGCCTCTCACCTCAATTATTTTCTTACAAAACTTGATTCTTCCTGATTTTCCTTCACCTTTGCGTCTTAAATTATACTCGATGCTTCCTAATGAGGAAACTCTTTTTCCAAGAAAATCTCATCAACAGTCTGATAGTTTTGAATATGACGATGATAAAAAGGTGATTCTATTTTCATTATACATTGTGTATATCCTAAATTATGTGAAATCCGGATGGAAAATTAAGAGGTTATTTGATGACATACAAATGTAGTCTTTTGCACATATCTTTTTCTGTAACTCAGTTACGTACTTTATTGCGCTTAGTTCCCCATGATTCTATGTTTGTTCATGGAATTTGATATGTTTCGGGTTAAGGATTGATCTGGTTTCCTTTGTTGTTAATCTTGTTTGATCTCGATCTCACGCGTCTTTTCCTTGAGTTATTACAGTAAGTTTTGTTGTTCTATCATTATTTTCAAGTCAATTAGGAACCCTCCTTTTATTTGATCTATTGTTATATTTAATGAACCCTAAATAAATTGGAGGGGTTGAGATCAACTTATTAGAGGTAGAATTCCTCCTAAGCATCATCATGATCAGTCCTCTCATCTTCCCTTGAGAATGGATTCAAGCGCCTCTTAAAAAAAGATAGTAATATGTTTCATTCTGTATACGTTCTCATCCTAAAAAGAACTATAATTGCTATGTTGTTGTTCTCCATGAACGTAGAAGAAGAAAAGCTATTCATGGAGATAGGTTCATCCTTATTCCTATTTTTGCCTATGAATTTCACAATTTTAACCTGTGGTAGGTCTAAAATGCCTATGAATTTTGCATTTTTAACCTGTGGTACTATATCTTAGAAATTTCGAATTAGGTAATGAAAATGGTATTTTGCTTGTTGATTTCAGTTTATCCCAACCTAAAGGTTAGGAGTCTGGATGATAGTGATTTAATTTATCTTCACAAAGCTGTCAAGGAGAATGATGGAGGTCAAGGATGAAATTCCGGCTTGGATAAAAATGATGGATTGCTCCACCCCGCTTGCTTGAAGCTAAGAGACCTTGAGGTATATTTCACCTTCTTAATTTTTGGTCTGACACTAATGACGTTGTGGCAACGTTGCTGGCGTTGGAGGATATTCGGTTACTTTTATTAAATTAATCTTTGGGATCTGGGTTTTAATTTGCTATTGTTTCCTGGGCATGAGTTGTTGGTCATTGTGCAAAAAATTAATTATCAATTGCTTTGATCTAATTCAACCATTATCGTACAAAGTGTTTTAATTTTCTCTTATTTGACAGCTGAGATGATTCTATCACTTTCAGACTCGAATCTCAAACCAACTGGCAGGTAATTAATTTCTTTTTTTGGTTTTTTTACATATCATCTTGATGATTGTTTGTTCGGCGGCGTGACCTGCATTTGCGGTTTAATTAACGACCATTACTTAGCCAACACTGTTGCCTCTAGAGCTGTCATGTTGTATTTTGTCGGTATGACTACACTGAAACGTGCAACAATTCAAGGGTGATTATATTGTCAGGAAATTTTCTTTCACATCAGCCGGATTGTCTATGTATATAAACACTTAAAAGGTTTTAACTCAACTAACTAATGATACCAGGGGGCTATTTACAATGGCACCTCAAGGAAAAATGAGCCGGCGATATCGGTGGCCTAACAAGACTGAGATCCGTGTGAGTTTTCTTAGGACATGTATTAAATGATTGTTGCTTGTTGGTCCTGTTCCGTATTTGAATTGGTGCTTGGTAGTAGAATTAGCATATAGTCTTAGAAGGAAAATATGATATGGTATGGTGATTACTAACAATAATATATTGTATGATTGTTGGCTTGTTGCTAGGGAAACATTGTATCTTCTTTAGCTGATATTGCTGGTTAGTATTGAAGCGGATGTATCCGTCTTCTCCACTTCTGCCAGTCGAATATGCCATTATATAGATTGCCTGACTACCACATTGAAGTTTGTACATAACATGTACTTCGTTTGTGTTATAGTGATGCCTTTTGGGTGAGTTCTTATGAGATTAGCTTGTAGAAAAAACCCATTACATATCATTAAAGTATACGCATAACTAGCTTTAACCCCGTGCAAAATTGCACGGGAATAGTTTTATGAAAATTATTAAAGATTTTATTAACAAAATATACCTAATATAATTAATTGGGTGAAATTTATGGAATTAACCAAATATATTTTACCTTACAATTTTACTTATTGAAATTCTCGCTAAATATAAACTGATGGAAAAATTATACAAAAAGTAATCAAAGATGTACGTATAATATAAAATTTAATAATAATTAAAAATGGTTACAATATATGAGAAAATGGGTACAACCGATAAGAAAACATGTGCCAAACAAAAGAAACATTGTGAATCAATAATATAATTGGTACGAAAGTTATATCAAGCGATATGACAAACTGATCTCTCAATAATTTAGTGAGATACAGCCTCTTCAAAGTTTATTTGCATAGTACTAATGTTTTGAAAAAGGGAATATTACAAGAACTTGTATTACAACTTGTATTTATGTTGAATAAAATTGGATATAACTATGGTCATATAAGCCAAAACAATATCTAGTTACTCTTTTTACGACTGCAAAAAAAAGCATGAAAAAGAAAAAGGGAATATTTGTCTCTAATTGATTTTCTTACACTAATTCAGTGTAAAATGATTTTATAGAAGACCAACTTTTTTTCAAGTAGCCCAACAATCCAAACCTTTATTTTTGTAAGACTAATCAATAAGTTTCTACCAAGTCGTACTACATATATTTGCACGACCACTCAACAAATTCATGTATCAATGACAATAATTAAAACAAATCCAAAAACAATTTTTTTTTTCATTTTAAAAAGTGAGTTGCTCTTAGACATAGATCTCCCTCATCTTGGCCAAGGTTCAGGAATGAAATATTCACGCCCAGGTCTAGTATTAGACGGGTTTCCATGCCTAATCCAAATTAATTTAGTGTTTTATATGGTAATTTTAATATAGATGTTTGAATTATCGTTGATAGATTAATTTGCTGAAAAATCATTATCAAAATAGTTGTAATTTATTTATGCTGAATTCATTTTGTTATTAATTTGTAATCTCTTCAGGTTTTTTTTTTAATCTATTGTGATTTTTTTTTCATTTAAAATAGTTATAAAACCAGTAAGTGGATTGTACATCTGATGTACTACCACAGATAATGTAGTTTTTGAGCTTTACAATAAAGTTTTTGAGTGTAGTATTAAAAATAATGAATTTTAATATAAAGTTTTTGAGCTCATTAATTTTAATATTAAACTCAAAAAAATTACAATAAAACTCAAAATACATCACATATAAGATTTAAAATATAATTTATAAACTTTAAAAAGCTCGAAAAAAATGCATAAAAACTCAAATTCATACTAGTCTGAGGTAGTACATCCGATGTATAATCCTTTTTCCCTAATAAAACTGAGAAAGAAATTATTCTCGTCGTCTCAATTATTTGTGTATATTTTATTACAGTATCTAAGATAAGTTTTAAAAAGTGACTGAGGCAGAGATAAGAAGATTTAAAAGTCAGGGTGAAGTTGACAAAATAGGGAAACTGTTAACGACACGTAGTTTTTTTGCGGACGTTTTAACTCCCCAAATATTTTCAATTGGTTTTTCGAATTTGAGTTTATTTGGTCATGTCTTTACTTACCTCAAATGAGTTATATAAGGTAAATGAAATATATGGAGATGCCAAAATAAATAATAGAACCAAAATAAATAGTGAAAAAATAAAGATACATTTGAAAATACGTAGACTCCAAAGTTTAAATTTTAAATAAAAGTAATTGAGACAAAAAAAGTGGGGTCCACCACTACTTTTATTCCCCTTTATGATGTATGTTTTGAAAAAAAAAATTGTTTGATGACGTGGGTTAATGTGAGGGGTTTAAATGTTTGTGTTTTAATATATAGGGGATGGTTTGATGACGTGGGTTAATGTGGGGTTTAAATATTTGTGTTTTAATATATAGGGGATTGTACAAGCGAAATGGTGATCTTTACTACACTACTTAGGCTTTTGTTTGTTCACTAATCGCCTTTTGTTGGATTTAATTATTAGACAGTCTGCATAGAAAATAGTCGGAGGAAATAAGGCATATTAGAGCAGCTGAGACGGTGGTTTTGGTTATAAGGCATACAAGAGCAACACATATCCAAGTTAGGGTTTTTAGTATTATGAAATGCCTAATTAAAGAGATGTTTAAATACTTTTGTAGATGAAGTCTATTTTAAACAAAACGTTCTTGTGACCTAATGTTTTTGCTTGATGAGTATTTTACGTTCTTTACTTCAAATTTAGGTATGATTTTCATTTTTTGGGAAATCGTGTTATTTTAGTCTATCTAACATCCCTATGAGTTGATGAATATTCATGGGAACGGTTCGTTAGGATGTTTTCGAGATTATTTTGAGACCACAATTTTTAAAATCTAAGATTAAGGTCGATGGGTCAAGCAGTGCTATCAATGTGAAAAAAAGTAAGTTAAATTCTTATACTTAGTAAATTTGAAACATACTAACATGTTATCAGGCATATACATCATTCTTATCCCCATTTCTCATGTGTGATCAAATTCTAGTTGCATGTATGTTGTGTATGAGAATATGGTGTTTATGGCTGAATATAGTGATTCGGAAGGGTTCCATTTGCCAGGTTGTTTGTTTTTGTTTCATAATTTTGCGTTAAAAGTGGTATGGAATATTCTAGCATGCTGTTTATTTGATGATTGAGCATAATAGGAAAAGCAGTGGCATATAATGGTGTTAAAAAGCCCACATTACGAAGAAGAGTAATGTTTTCAGAGATAATATACTTTAATTAGTGTGGCATGGCAAGTTGGTGGATTATTTTGGACGGGTTTGTGCTACACAAATTTTCATTTAAGACGGGTCAAGCTTCCCTCATAAAAGGCAAATGGGGAGACAAATGGGAGGCAAATGGAGCCTCAACTTGCCCTTTATGAGGGGAGCTTTGACCCGTCTTAAGCTTAAGACGGGTCGCTCTGTCTTAAGTGAGACTTTCTGGTCTAGCTACTCTGATGCTTTAATTACTTGAAAAGTAGCTTAGTTAAATTATTTGAAGTAGTTAGTTAGAAGAGCAACTTGGTGATCTGTTAGAGATCTTGAAACAATTGATGTCGAGAAGGTCCTAGACAGACGACTATTGTGTATTCTTGGAAAATCATTTGTCACTTTTGTTTTTAATTATTGGCAATTTCTTAAAACTGCTGCTAGAAGCCTAAAATCATTATATATATAAAAGAAACTTGTAAAATAGCATATGTGGCACAATGTGGGAATAGAATGAGGGCATTCTAGCTCTCTCATTCAATCTCAAAATCTCTGTTTTCAGTCAGCCAATCATCATCATTTCATTTTATTACTAAAAGAAGGGACCAAAGACAGTCAACATGGCAGCATAAAAGTTGAGCAAATGCATTTTGAAGCATTCTCATAAACTGGAGATACTCATCAACAGTTAACACCATCATAGAAGGTATAATATAATATAATTTAAATGTAATTATTAATTATTCTATTAATTATACAACGATTGCTTTCAGTAGTGAAAGACCAAGAGTCAGAGCAGACAAATCCGATTCCCAAAAAAAGCAAGTGTGCTTCACAGTTCTCACAGTTGACACTACTTTCTTCCAAACACTTTTTACCTAGGTCTTCACGGAGGCCAAGTCTTATCACGTTTACCCAAGCACTCCACAATTACTCATCTCATCGACAAGTATATACTCATATACATTCACCATTATATCTGGGATGGCAAAGATGGCAAGATTTTTTGAGGTTTGTGTCTTGCAAATCTTTTAAATTTTATCAAGTCTTTATCTTTCTCATTTTTTGGCAATGCTACTGCGTTTTGTTTGATTTTGATGGTAATTTGCAGTGAAATGTTACCAATTTACTTGGTGATTATTGATTATACATACATATTTATGTCCAAAGCATCGTCGCGTGTTAGTGAGACTGCTCAGTGGTTGGTTACATAATACTCTGTAAACTGAAGAACATGCTCATCTAAAATCACATAACTCATATCCTCATATCTCTCACCCTCTATTTGCCTATTTAATTTGTACTCGGTATTAAATATCTGTGTCAATAATGATCTCACTTCCTATTGTTGTTGTATGCTGTTGAAGCTTAAGAGAAGGCTCTCATGTTTTTATCAATCTATAAGTACAATTATCCAATTTGCAAAGTCGTATGATTAACTTTTCATTTTTCTCATCAATCTATAACATTCATTTTAATATTACCATTCTTAATGTTGATATTGTTGTTTTTTGGCGAGATATTCAAGGGATAAGAGACCAGCATATTATTGGATAAGTATAGTGATAATGATATAAGAATATAAGATGACTCCGGTATTGAAGTTGAGGTATGATATTTTTGAAAGACTTCATTTGTGGGTACTCTACATTTTGTATTAGTTTAAATATCGAAATTTAAAGACTCTCATTTGTATATTCCGTTTAACATTTTCAGTTTTTTGGTGAAAGATAGAGCCAACATCCAAGAACAAACAAAAGACCAACTTTTCTCAATGTTATTCTTTTATGTTGTGTTATTTCTCACTAACCTTAAAAGAATGGAATTTTTGGCTTTATTTTTCCAATGGTCTAATCTTTGTCCAGTTGTGTGTATTTTTTTTTTCCAATTTAGTTTCTTGGTTATCTAGATTACTATAGTTTCATGAGTTACCGCTTTTAGTTAAGGTATATTTGGATAACACATGACAATCAAACTTAGTTAATGTATATAATTGTTTGATAACACATGATAGTCATTTTTTTGTCCGTCACAGATACAAATCCCTTCATTGTTAGAGGCGGCAGAACCGAGGACAATAGGGCAATGTGTGGTTTCTTCGGAAATAGAGTGGTAAATGCGGTGGCTCCGGGTATATAGACGTGTCTGAAAACTTAGAGGATATGAGGGCCTTGATAAGAAGTACGGATAAAGTGTGTTGAAGGTGAGAAGCTGAAAATGAAAATCGAGAGGTATGTGATGGATAACTACCAAGTGTAGTATGGTTTCCTAACATGATAATTGTTTTCGGAAGTGTAGTATTGTTTTCTAATATCTTTGCAGGTGAGGGAAGCTAGAATTAAAGCATTAGAGGAGATGAGTTCATAAACAAAAATTATGAATTTGTGAACATCGAATTTTACATGATCTATCTTGTGGCTACACCTAATGTCCCTAATGTATCACAGGTGAAGGTACGGTTTTTGGCGAGTCTCCGACGTCGAGGCTTTTACCTAAGTCTGAATTGTCGCTACCTACAGTGATACCATGTTTCAATTTCTTGATGTTGTCGAGGAGGACATCGCCAAAACGGAAAATAATAATTTTAGGCTATCAAAAGTTTAGACTAGGGCCTGAACTTCAATTAGTTTAAAAGCAAATAATAAGCATTGTTTTTTAAAATTGTAAATAATTAGCTATGTTTTTTGTGTATGGAATTGTTTGTATTTAGTTTTGATGCAATTAATACAATATAATTGAGTTTAGGCTCAAATAAACAGTTGGTCTTGCTTCAGACAAGTCAAACATTCTCATAAAAGAGCAAGTGGGGGAAGTAGGTGGATCATCCATTATCCCTTCACTTGCACCACTTGCTCTTTTGTGAGAGGATTTGACTTGTCTGACGAATTTGTGCAAAACAAAAGAAAATCCCCAAAAATAGCTAAAAACAGAGACACCGTCAACTGAAAAGGTGTTACATCTTGAGAGTGTAGGAGCCGTTTTATCCGAAATGAATTGCCAAAATCACCTGAGTGAAGACATTATCATTATTACTATTATAATTTTTGTAAGAAATTAGTTAACAGTCGAGATATATTATTATTATTATGATCATTATTTTATTATTTCAATTGATTGTTTAAGTTCATTCAATTCAGTTCACTTCACTTGATATCTTTTTGGCAGTAAAAAACACGCCCTAACATTGACGTTTATTATTATTAGTAGTAGAAACAAAAACAACAAGAACAACGACAATAAAATCTATCGTCTAACATCCATTTCACAAACTCATTTTGATGAATATTATTTAAATGCAGAAAAGCAATTCCGTGAATTTTCACGGGTGTTACACTAGTTGTCTCTAAAGTTGTCTAAATTAGAGATTTTGAGAAAGATATTAGACAGAGGCTTATGACTTATACACGAGAAATTTACGAAATTCATTAATTTATCCGTTTGTTTCGAAAAGACATAGTGTATAAGACCGTGGTAGAATCTAATGCACAGCATCACAATCGCTTCATATCTGATGGTAACCCCTATATACCTGATGAAGGAGATAACTATAATTTTAGCTTTTGTTTCGCTATTGGAGGTTATTTTATGTTGTATTGCATAATTTTACATGGAACATGTCGAGAATGTTTTTATATTTTTCTTAAAGTTACTTCTGCTATGTAACATTTTATTTTCATCTGACAGATGTTGGACACAATGAAGAATAAAACTCGTGCAAGCATTAGAGAGGGAAGGGTTGTCAGTGTTCAATTGTTCAATTATAAGCTCATAAAACTCGAGGAAGTGGCGGAGAGGGAAAGATTGTCAAAGTTTAATTAGAAGCTCATCATCGCTTTGTGCCGCAAAGGATTCACATTAACAAACTTGATGTTTATTTAAGGACCACATATAAGTTCCTTTCATTTGTTGTATTTAGTTTGTTGTAACATCTTTTGGTTTACATGCAGGTAACGTCAGCTTCATTTGAGATTTGCTTATAGTGACTTTTCTGTACTTTTGCGGATTTAATAGTCTACTCTTTTGAGGATTTTTTCGTTTATACCTCTCAATTTTTTCAATGTGTATGAGGTGTATTCTTCTTTTTTTTTTTGCAAAAAACTGTGACTGTCATATACCTCTTTCCTATGAGTTGCACCTTTATTTCAAAACAAGTATTATAAAAGGCGATAATTTGAATAAAAATTGTTTTCAAAACTAGTAGCTCGGAGTTATGTTTTTTCCTTTAAAAGATAATTAGTACGAACAAATATACCGCTTGAAACAAGGAACTATATATGGACAGTCAAAGTTTTTGTTTTTTTTTAAATAAAGGGGTATATCTTGGAAAAAAAGAGGGGTACGAGCGATATTTTTTTTTCTCAAACTAATTATCTGTTATGTACTCAATCTCACACATCCCAAACTTTCATGTACTCAATCCCACACATTCCCAACTTCCTTTTCATAATTTGCACTAAGATTAAGGGAAATAATAAATATTTTTCATTCCAGTTATTTATACTATAGCGTGTTAAGAAAAACAAAGTATGAAGCAATTGTCTGTAGACAATTACTATCATAGCTTATTGCCGAATTAATAACTAAACAAAAGCGTAGGGTTATTCCTTAAGCTTAGTAGACAATTACATAGTACACTACTATGGGAAGGGGTGAATAACTAAACAAAAGTGTAGGGTTATTCGATAAACTACAATTATTTGGTAAACCAATATATTAATTCTTTATAAGCTCTTGGTAAGATTATTAGAATTCTAGGTTTATTCGGTTGTTAATGGCCATTATTGTATAGTTTTCCATCTAGCATTGTCATATTTAGAAAAATAAAGTAGCAGAGGGAAGATGGTAAGAAAAGGAGGAAGAGTAATAGGAGTAGGGGAAGGGATAAGAGAAGGAATATGGGAGGAAACGAAGGAAGGCGTATCAATTTCAACGAGCCTTTTAAACTAAGTAGGAAGGGGGGATATGGAAAAGAAAAGAAAGAAAAATTTGGCTGGAGAAAAAAAGACTAGAACAAGATATAAAAATGTATATAGAAATAAGGATTGGAACAATAAAAATAATGATCCAAATGAGAGAGAAATAATTACGCAAAGTAAAAGGTATCAACCATTGTTGTCAAGATCGGGATTTTACTTTGGATTGAAAATGGGATAGTAGGATCGGATCACAAGATCGAATCGAGGATCGTAAGATCCTACAAATAGCTTGGATAAACATGTTTTAAGTAAAATTTTGGTATAATTTGTGACATATAATGTCAAAAAGTCTATTTAATGGCACAAAAATCTTAATTATCATAACAATATATTACATATACCTTTATTTTAGAGTTGTAACTATAAAAGAGCAAACAACTCACAATATTAGAAACATAAATAAGCATTTTAGAATCCTGAACAATCCTAAACGATCATGTACGTTTTTATGCGATCCAACCCGATCCTGAATGATCTTGATCCTACTACCAACACGATCCTACAGCGATTTGGATCGTTTTCCACTTCATCGATCGTAGGATCGTACGATCCTACGATCCAGATTGCGATTTTAACAACACATGTATCAACTACAATTGAGACTACGCAAATTCTTATTTCAGACGGACCATTTTCGTCAGAAAAATTAGACGGGATTCTGTTGCGACTTTTTGATAAAATGTAACCATAGCTTATATCAGCTTGTTTTCAATAGTGGTTACATCTAACTGTAAAGTGATTACAAATTCACGTCTTATTACTTCAGACCAAAATGGTCTGTCTAAAACAAGACCAACTGTTAAGAGTATGAGGAGAAGAGCAATGTTGCTAAACATAGCTTTATAACTTTTATGACCTTGCTTGGTATAAATATTTTGGGGTACGCACACCGTACAACAACTAGTATAATATATATGTATGCAATGAATATGTACAAACACTGTATATGAAACAAGTGAGGATAAGGGCGTTGGATTTGATACCAACCAATAACATGCCAATGTAACTGCGAAGGCAATACTTTCACGCGCTAAACAGAGAAACAAGCAAGCCCAATCGGGGACGTCAACCAAGCCCGAAACAGAGCTCCTGCTTACGAAATAATTCAAAGTGTTGATAAACTCAATCCCCAAGTATATAATCCCGATAGGGGACGCAATATACATCGTCTACACTTAGAATTATGTCTTTTATACATGATAAACTCATTTATCATAACATTATCCAACTTAAACATGAACTCGATAATTACTATTATATATGAGCGTACCCTCCGTACTCTCCGACTCATATTATATCCGTTACGAGCTCAAACCGATTTCGACTTGATAACCTGAATGCACTTAAATGTATTGTGATAAAAAATCACTAAAATTCCTCCCCTATTTAAATGTATCCCTTATCACCAATTAAAACAACAAAACTAACAAATCCATGCATAAATTAAAGTATCCCATATCCTACAATAGAAAGTACCTAAAACTCTCGGCTGTTTTTGTAAGAATTATTATTTAATTCTCTGTTATGTGGACCTAATTACCGATGTCAGTCACCTTAATTAATAACGGTTAAATATATTGTTCCGGGTTTTTAGTAGAAGTCCTAGTTTAAGTGGATTACGGTTAATGTTTACAGGCCATTAACATATCAGGCCCACTTATCTTATTAAGCCCCTCCTGCCACCTCTCTATATAAGCAACACATGTTTGTGCTTTAACCTAATTCATTGATATTAAGAAAACACACATAAAGAAAGTGAATTAGAGAATAAGGAAGGCAGAAGAAGGCAAAACAATAAGGGTTCATCTTTTATCTTTCTCAAGTGATTTTATTATCAGATCTAATGACTACATCACGTAAGTACCTCTCAGTAATTATTGCTTTAATCAAGATCCTATAATTTATGTTTACATGTGGTATTAGAGCAGGATTGTGATTACAGTTATAATTCTGATTAATGTTTTAATTATGTTTTTATGAATGAATTTAATGCTTTAATTATGATGTTATAATATTCATTCATAATTGATTGTATACCCTTATGATTGATAACGTATCCTTATATGATGATCGTTTCCGCTGCACTAATCAAATTCTTTCATTATTGTATGATGTTATGATGATTATTTTCGCTGCCCTAATCGAATTATTTCGTTATTATATAATTTATGATGATTATTTCCGCTGCCCTAATTGGATTTGTATGGTTTATTGTGATTATTGTTTGCGTATGAATGCCGTTATTAATTTGTATGGCGTTATTATATGATGTTATAATGAATGCCGTGTGACCTATACCACTCGACCGAGCTAATGCTTCACTCGATCGAGTCGGTTTGTTCCTGATGTTGCTCGATCGAGCTAATGCTGCACTCGGTCGAGACCTTCTGTCTTCACTGTTGCTCGATCGAGCTATTTCTTACTTGATCGAGTTCTGCCGTGTTGGTTACTTAATGTTTGTTTTCATGTATG
>JAIUZE010019805.1:0-34480 GCA_022085475.1 Heliosperma pusillum
GTTTGATCTTTGTCACCAACCTTTGCTTTCTTACTACTCACAGATGAGAACCACAATCAATATCTAGTACCCAAGTTCCGAAACTTGCATGGTTGATCTCAATCATATGAATAAAAGAAGAAGACATACCAACAGGAGAGACGCGGCCTGCTTTATGTCCTCACGGTACACGAGGCAGTTCCTCCTCCAATGCCCAAACTTGTGGCAATGGTGGCACTCCATGTTACCTTCATCGCTCTTTGTCTTGCCTTCTGAGCTACCGCTAGACTCACCAGGCCCACTCTTGACCTTTCCTGGCTTTTTGAACTTTTGCTTCCCTACAGCTAGGTCAGCTTGAGCCTTGCCCTTACCCCTACCCTTGTTGTTAATCATGAGAACGTCCTGTTTCACGCTCCCACTCAATTTCAGCTCACTCTCGGTCTGTACGAGAAGTGAGTGGAGCTGATGAAGACTTTTCTTCATATCATTCATATAGTAATTTGCCCTGAAAAGGGCAAAACCATCATGAAGTGAATGGAGCACACGATCAATAATGATCTTCTCATCGATTTCACAACCAAGAGCCTCCAGCTTCTCGACATTCTCGATCATAGCAAGAATGTGTGGGCTAACCGCTTGGCCCTTCTGGAGTTTCGCTTCAAAGAAGCGACAGGTGTACTCGTAGCTAACGATCCTCGGAGCTTTCGAGAACTCGTTAGAGAGAGTGGTGAAAATCTTGTTTGCACCCTGGGCTATGAATCGCCTCTGCAAATTGGATTCCATTGCAAAGATGAGTACGTTCTTTAACGCACCCGCCTCCATAACGAAATCACTATAAGCAAGTGATTCATTTGCTCCTACATTGGGGCCTGGGTTAGTTGGTAGTGGCTCAGTCAAGTACTTGAGCTTACCGTCAGCAATGGCAACATTCCGTAATGCCGCCTCCCAGTCCGCAAAGTTGGACCCGTTATTCTTCAGTCGCGTTGACTGATTCATAGTGTCCATGAACATCTTAAGCCAGGGCTCACGTCCGAGCGTGGCACTTGGCATTGGGTCATCAGTATGGCCAGCCATTTGTTATTAGCAGTTATATCTGAATATATGACTGTGGGAAAAATAAATATGATAAGTTTCATCGTTTTAAATTTGAGTCTAATGAAAAACTGTTTAATTCGATGACTCGTGCATTTATACAATTGACTTTCCTCAAGAATTATATAAATGATCCCAAGACTCAATTTCTGTAAATTGATAAGCCAACCTCTTGGCTAATTCTACTTTTAGAATTCCTGGTCGATAAATTTCTGTAAATTCTATCTTTAGTCCATCATAATCACGAGATATTACTCGTACTATAATGTTGAGATAAAAGTAGGTCAACACTCACTACTTACCCAACGTAGAAGGGGTCATATTATGACTTCCGACGAAGAAGGGGTTCATAGTAGTTTTCCCTATAAAGACTAGTCTCAATTTTATTTATAGGGGAAGGTCCCATCATCTTAACTTAAATTCATTTTAAGTGAACGAATGTCTAGCAACTCGAGAATGATTTAACTAAGGTGATGGCCCTAAATAGCGAGTGACATCTGTATGTCAATGATGAAAATTCAAACTATATGAAACATTTTTCATGCATTTTAGGTGGTTTGGTTTAGGCGGAATATGATGCAGTTATTTAACATGTGAATGAAAAACAAAAGAACGGAAAAATACGTAAACTATTACAACGGTCCTAGTGTGGCCTATCTACCAAAATGAACATTAAATACAAGTTTGGAATCCATCCTTATGGACCCGAGAAGCTTGACTTTGTCTCATCTTGGTCCATGTAGCGGGAGTGAGCATCCGATCTCCGTCTCTAGTCTTCTTAAAATTACATTTAAAAATTACAAAATAAACCTATTTACATTCTAATTCCAAAACATAATTAAAAGAAAAATAAAAGGAGATTCGAGATCTCAAAATTACAACCAAACCATGTTTTCATCATTACGAAAAACATGATTAACTAAAGCCACACTAGGTATTACATTTTTCAACCAATTGCAAAAATACGTAAAATAAACCATTCATTCATTCATTCAAAAAAAAAATGCATCAACTATATAAATTAATACTACAAAACATAATTCATTAATTATGTTGATTAATTATCCAAACCACCATTCAAACCGATCAAAATTATGTGACAATTCCTTAATTGCGCACAACAATTTTAATCATCCATAATCCATTTTTATTTTAAACCATTTAAAATAATCGGGTATCATTATTGTGAACCTTTTCACAATAACAAACAAACAAACATTATCTTTATAATGTCAAAAAAAAAAAAAACAAACAAAAAAATTTTTTTATTGTTTTTCTACGGGACACTGTTCACGTGAACAGTACCAGTACCCAAAAAAAATTTTTTTTTTTTACTTCTTCGTCTCACGGTTTAATCCAAAAAAAAACCGAAAACGACAACAAAAATAAAAAAACTGCTGTACACAGCAAAATTAAAAAAAACAGAATTTTTTTTTTTTTTTTAAAAGTAGCAGTGAACAGTAACCGGGCTGCAAAAAAAAAATTTCGGTGTTGCCAAAATCGCTAGATCGGTACAAATTTCAATACCTAATCGTTATTAAAATTGATTCAAACTAGATTATTCAATTTAACCTTTTAAAAAGAACATCTAAATCATGATTAAATCGATTATCCTTATATTCATTTAATCACAATCGCTTTGAACATCATTAAAATTGAATCATTATTCAAAAATCATCCATTTAAAACAATGAATCCGAAAATAATAGCAACAACAAAATCAAAACAATTCCATCTTATTTTAATTTAATCCTTATCAAATTAAAACAACCACAAATTTATTATATTGAATTTTAACCTATTAAAATAACAATATCAATAAATCAACAATGGAAAACAAAACCCTAAAAAAAAATCACACGGCTACACTAAAAAAAAATCCAGCCGTGAAAAAAAAATTTCGGTAAAATCAATTTTTTTTTTTCTCAAATTTATATTTCATAAAAATGAAAAACATATAATATAATTTTGTAGCCAAAGGCTCTGATACCACTTGTGGGAAATAACTGTTTACATCCCCTTAGAAATTAGGATTATAACAAAATTATATAATATGAATTGCAAGTCATTAATACGAAAACGATATAAAATATAGAGAAAGCGAATTTAACCTTTGGTCCTAGCAAAATTCGGCCTAAGAACAGATATCAAAGTAGATATCCTCTTAATCGTCTCACCCAAGATAGATCGAGATATGCCCTTCCTTTTGCTAGAAAGATATTAAAAGTTACAGTTAACTTTTAGGTTTTTGTGATTTTGAGTGATGCAGACACAATTGAGAGAGAGTAGAAAATTAGGTTAGAATTTTCTTTTCCCCTTCTTCTCTCACGGCACACCTAGGTTATTTATGAGGAGATTTAGTCTCCTCAAATAACTACCCATTGACCGGAAAAACCCGAGTGTATCTGGACACTTTTTCCGGTCATTTTAGCTTCCAATATAATGTAATATATTATAATCGTCATTTGTCAAGGACCGACATTATAATACAACATTAATTATAAATATCCATATTTTTATAATTTGCCAATTAATTATAACGGTTTATGTTTAATTAGCTTACATTATATACAACAATTAAATATAACATTTTATATTCAATTTTACGAATTACAGTTAATTCGTCTCAGCTAACTTTTTTTAATCATTATTAAATAATCATATCATCATCACATTGACTAACCTTTTAGTCAAAAACACCGACTAACCTTTTAGTCATTTAATAAGGCATCAATATGATTATTTTCTCAAATAATCACATCTCTCAATCACATCCTTTAGGTGTGACTTTTAGGGACCAGTTGATCACCGCCATCTGTATGACGATAACGGCAAACTTATCTAGCAAGCCAACCGTTATCGATAAACGTTAATCAACTGATTACAATACAAAGTATACCCTGTGAACCTACAGAGATTTATTTATGTTATTGCACTAACTGTGGAGGACACTGGCTCCAACATATAAGGCCACCATTGACCACCGTGTTGAAAATCTATGGAAAACATGTATTCCTAACTTTATAAACCCTCAACCCGACCTCGTTTTTTATCCCAAACATCAACTGAAAGTCACCCTTGGAGAGTCACCGTCTTTTCAGCTTTCAACCGAGTCTGACCAGCCCCTTTCACCACCCTGAAACCACCGCCTAACACTATAATCCACCACTACCGATATAAACACGACTTTCCTAGACTGCCCTCTACCACCATACCAAATTTCAGATCGAATGCACCACCATAACTCCTTCAAAAGACCCTTGAAACCCCTCATTCCCGAAAGACAAACCAAGAACTATAGTGTTGTATGTGACCAAACCCTATTCACGGCCCATTTAACCATTCTAGGACCACTTATGACCATCGTAGACACAACCATTAGAAAGCTTGCACTCCCACTTATTCAAGGACTCCAAGAACACCTCAAACCGAACTTGTTTTTATCTCAAACATCGACTGAAAGTCACCATTCTTTTTTATCTTAGTAAAATTCTGGCCAAAATGTTGTATTTGACATATATTTTTTTAAAAGGTTGTGTTTGATAATTGTTTTTGAAGATGGTGTTTTGCAAAGAAAAAAAACAATTTAAAGGTTGTGTTTGACAAAAAACCGTCAGAATTAAAACTATATAATTTATTATTTTTATTTGATTTATTTTTTAATAAAAGCTTGTAATGTCTGCTTTTACTTGGTATAATAAGTCAAAATAGTCAATTATATTATAAGAAGAGGTATATAGTGAGGTTTCCTATTAAAGTAAATGAAGTTTGGAGTAATTTGAGAAGACCATCAATAGTTTGTAGTATTCCTTTTAAATAACAGTAGGTCTTGCTTAAGACGGGTCGGATCTTACAACGGGTATTTTGTGAGAGAAAATGGGTAGAGGGGACAAGGTGGGCTCCCCCCATGTGCTCTCCACTCACCCTTGATGGGTATTTTGTGAGAGAATATGGTATCCGTCTTAAGCTTAAGACGGATAGCTCGGTCTGAAATAAGAATTTGTGTTTAAATAATCCAAAAAACTTATAGTTTGAGAAAAAAAATACAAAAAAAAGGCATTTAAATTGTACAAATAATGAGTCACTAAGTGTAATATCCCGAATAAAATAAACTTGAAAATATATATAATAATAGGACTATCCGAGACGCTGTAGAATAAACTCGTATAAAGTAAATATGTCAAGACTAGTATAAAAAGTAACCCGTTTAATTTTCTTATGACGTAAATTTTATTAGATAACTATCAAAAAGAAAAAGAAAAAAAAAACTAAAAACTAAAATCATTGTGCAAAGCCCACGTAACAACACATGGGTGACTAAGGAAATTGCCTATACACTAGTACACTACACCTAGACTACGTAAAAAAATCTACATACTTAGATGGAAAACCAAAAGAAATAAAAATGATATAAGGGAGATTGGGAGAAGACGGGGATGTAGCGAACTAGTGACTATTCAACAACTAAGCCGGGTATTTCTTAAACTAGCGATTTGTAGGTACCCGTATCAATCTTTATCATAAGGTATGATTTCGAGATCCTTCGTCGTTATAAGTATTTACTTACCGACTTATACATAAACAAAATAGGAGGATAGTATAAGTATTCGTAATTTTTATATTAGAACCATAGATATATAATGCTAGTATGATCTCGAGACCCTTCGTCGTTATAATTATTTATTTATCGTCTTATTACGTAAATGAATAGGAGGATAGTACGTATAAGAAGTTGCTCATATTATTGTCACCGTAAGTTTTGTATTAGAACCGTTATAATGCTAATATAATTTTGAACCCTTATAGCCGAAATAAAATGATAGTATCCGTATTGAGTTTAAAATCACAAATTCTTATTTCAGACGGAGGTATCCGTCTTAAGCTTAAGACGGATACCATATTCTCTCACAAAATACCCATCAAGGGTGAGTGGAGAGCACATGGGGGGAGCCCATCTTGTCCCCTCTACCCATTTCCTCTCACAAAATACCCGTCTTAAGATCCGACCCGTCTTAAGTAAGACCTACTGGTTTAAAATTGTTTATAGCAATTGGACTGAGAAGTTTATATTAATGACGTTATGCTGCTCACGTGTATAATGATGTAAAAGATACAATTAGAATAACTTGGAACAAATAGTACGTGTTACTGTTAACTAGTTATGCCCTCCTCCCAACTTAATGAATAATTTCACTATCTATAATGAAAACAAATTTAGAAAATAATCTACATACGATTATACGAGAATGAAGAGGGCTAAATAGCCTAATTATATACTCCTAGTTAGTACATAGGAGAAGAAATAAGAAGGGACAAAAAGTGAAATAAATAAGATAAAGCACAGTAGATAAGAGACATGCTCTACTATTAAAATGAGATGACATTATACTAACTGTTATAATATTTTAATTGTCGAATTCATATTATTGTTATTTTATCGGTTGCATATTATATTAACGTCTTAGATGTTATAATGTTTGCCATGATGTCATGTTGGTACTGTTGTCATAATGCATAATTGGCCAATTGTAGCATTCGGGATACGATTATTGGTTTGAGATGACATTATTATGTAAACCAAAAATGTGTACACAGTAGGGGCGTTGGCTCCAAAGTAAAGGGGCATTGGCTCCAGGGGCGTTGGCTCCAAAGTAAAGGGGCATTGGCTCCAGGGGCGTTGGCTCCATGTGAATAAAAGGAGCGTTGGCTCCAAGTGAATTAAAGGAGCGTTGGCTCCAGGGGCGTTGGCTCCACGGGCGTTGGCTCCATGTGAAAAGTAATGTCTCTTATACAGTAATGGTATACCGGTATTTATTAGTATGATATGAATATATGTATATATATATATCTATCTTGTTGGTATTGAAGTGATAAATGGCAAAATGTTTGGATGAGTGGATGACTTACCAGTCACGGTAAGGTAAGCTCGTACTCTGACATAATGAAAATAATTCTTCATGAATAAAGAAAATGACATAAGGTCGGTGGAGGCAACCGGAGTCATACTCAGCCTGTGGTTGGTTGATCCCGTTATTTTTATTTATTTTTCAGGTACAAGTATCAGGGGGGTCCAGAGTGAGAAACTCCATATAGAAGACGAGACTTATAAGATGTTTAATTAAATAAATAGAGTTTGTAGTTTTAGTTTTAAAAGGGGGTTTATTTTATTGTATAAGCCTTGTATTTTCGGGAGGGAAAATACGGCGGTGACGCCCTGTAATTCCACTGCTGTCTATTATTAATATAAAAAGCTATTTTGAGCTACATGCCTGTTTTTGGGGGCGTTACACTAAGTTATAAAATTGTTATACTCCCTCAGTCCCTCTCATTCATCAGCTTCTTTACATCCCCCAGAATTCCTTGTAGAGCTTGTTGAATTATTTTGATGGATTCATTTTTGTTTACATTATGTTCAACAGATTTCTCACGTTTTCTTTCTAAGGTCTATATGTGTAGTTAAAACAATACAAGTGCCTTCAAAATGCACAAGCAATTGATGCAAATAAGATCCTCAAAATCCGCAGCAAAAACAAATGTAAGGAATATGATTAATTGTACAATTACAAAATTACAAAATTACAAAACCATTTTAAAATATTTTGATACTCTTCCCACCCTAGTTGTTAGTTGTCTGGAGTTATTATAGTAGGTATAATTAAGTAAACTAACACTTTTTTTACAATAAAAGTTGTGTTCCACAAAAAAATTTGATCAATAATATATAATGATTTACTCATAAACAGGTCACGGTCCACAAATATAAAGTCATAATCATAATTTCGAATGGATCTTCATTGATAAAGACCCGCCTAGAATTTTTAAAGCGTATATATAAATAATAAGCTTGTATGATATATACCGCAATGGATCACCTTATTTTATGCTAAATTTAACTGATAATGAATAAATACAATTAACATCAAATAAATAATTTGTCCATGTACTTTTATTAAAGCACATGTTTCTTACACCATTCGAGTATGTTTGCTTAATTTGAAGGGCTTAATTTGAGTACCATTGACTTAAATGACAAGACATTCAGAAATCTAGGTAAGATACTATTACCTTTGAAAGATAATTGAAAAATAATCATTGATATTTGCAATGAAGAAATTATCCAAGAAAATAATTTATATCGACTACTTCGTTATTTACAATGATAATAATATTCATTATGCAATACTCTATTAAATCAAAGGCTTTAGAGTAGATTTACCTATAACTTGAACTTTCACTATTGTGTACGACATTAGTACTACAACACAAATTCTCATTGAAGATAACTAAGCATTTAATAGCCCTTTTATCATCGTTTTTGGAATAGAAAGTACAAAGTATGTAAATGGCATAGATTAGGACCAAGTTACGTAGTTTATGCATATGAGTGGAATCTAGGATTCTAGGTTGACAACATTTTTTTTTTCAAGAAAGATGTATCTCCTTTTATTCATCATATTAGAAGAAAAAATAGACATGCATCTTACAAAGAGAATAACCACTAAAACATCTACTCCCTAAGCATTCAGAGCATCTACGATGACCCAAGAAAGAACATATTTGTACAACAATTTTAGTACTAACTATTAGGAGCACCTCCAACTGCGCTTATAAGGCTCAGCTATAAGTTGAGTAAGAGTAAAGCGTGGTCTCCAACAACGAGGAAGGTAGCTCAAGATAATGAGGAAAAAGATGCGCATCGATTTGTCGAGGATGAAAACGCACAGCATGAAAGGCCCCCACCCCCTTGCAACTTGCTTTTTGTATTGTTTTAAGTTATTTCCTCCCACACCTATGCGTTTTTGGATAATTATTTTGACCAAATGGCATATAGAGCAATAATTAATTGGTAACAAATTTCTTTTTATTTTGCTACTATTTAAAAATGTAATTTTTATTTTAAAAAAAGTTACATTATAATACCTTTTTTTCCGCTACAAATATGTAGTAATATTAACATATATCCGGAAGAAGATGTGCATTGATTTTTTTAAAGCATCATACTTTAAAAAAAAAAATATTCTCTGCGTCTCAGTCAATAGTTTATACTTGCTTTATTTTCCCCTCACAAAATAGAGTAAGTGTAAATTATTCACTGGGATAGAGGGAGTATAATAAAATCGAATTTTATCACGAATTTGTCGCAAATTATCGAGTTGAAAACCCGGGAAAATTACTTAAATCAATTTATCAAACGCAGATAATTTTATTAATTATAGAAAAATACAATACTAGGATAGTACAGTACAATAACGAAATTTTAACCAATTAAAGTAAATACAAATGCAGAGTTAAGATAACAAAGAAAGACGTCTACGAATAAGATTGTATAATATTGGATTGATGATATCTCGGTTGTTCGATCATGTTCGTTGAATAAGATTGCGGATAAGATTGGATAACATTGCGGATAAGATTGGATCGATGATGATATCTGACTTGTTTGATCATTGTTGGGTCTATACAGATTACAGATAAGATTTTTAGATAATATTGGATAAAAATGGATTGATAATTTCTATTTTCTCCCATATAAATAGCCAATAATATTGACATATATCAACACATATCTCCTTTTATTGTTTGTTTTATTTCCTATACTATCTACAAAAATCATCTAATTTTATTTAGTTCTTGTCATGGATAATTTGGAATTTCAAATGAGAGAATTTTTTAGAAAAATTAGAGAAGATACTATTATAGTTCCTCCACAAAATAATCCAACTCAGAGTTATAATCCAACCCAGAGTTTGACCAAACTTATTCAAATAATCTAGAGAATTATCCACGATTTTCATCACAAACGCCGTCAAATAACACAAGCTCATTGAACTGTAATATATCTCAAAAATTTATGTGTGATGAGGATAATATCATTGAAGAGAGCGAAGAGGTTGTATTTGTTGAAGGGGTATCTCAAAATTCTAAAAATTCATCATTAAGATGGTCAATTGAAGAAGTTGAAGCTCTAATTTCATCTTTCAAGAGACATTCAACTGATAATATAATTGGCACCAATCAAAAGAAAGAAGCACTATGGGTCAAAGTAAAATTGCTTTTTGATTTGGCACACCAAGCGAATCCAATTAAAATTAAACCTCGAAACCCAGGAATGTTGGGTGGTCGCTTTCGTAGAATATCAGCCGAGGTTATGAAATGGGTTGGTTGCTATGAAGAAGCTCAAAGGAAAAAGTCTAGTGGAATGAATGAGGAAAACGTAATTCAAGAAGCTCACAAAATTATAGCCATGGTAAATTTCAATTTGAACGTGCATGAGTTTTGTTAAAAAAATATCGGAAATGGCAAGAAGTTGTCGCAGGCTATGTTAACGACAATATTGGGATCAGTGCAAGCAATAACTCTCGAAAAAATAAGTCTAAAAAAACTATGTCCGTTGATGTTGAAAAAATAAGTCTAAAAAAACTTTAATATAAAAAATTGTGTGGGGTATATCAAAGTAAGAAAGATAAAATGATGAAATAGAGTGGGAGGAGGAATACGTATAAATCATTGTTGGAGGAGTAATTTGGTTGTTAATTGAAAAGTTGAGAAATAATGAGGTAGATGACTAAGAAGTGATGAGAGATAGTGGGATGAGGAAGAGAAAAGATTATGGTTGGAGATGGTCTTATATCAACTTTAATTTTGTGGACGAGCAACTATAGGTTGCTGTGACACCCTCGAATTTGCGGAAAGATAAACAAGTAATTTAAACAAATAAGAGATGAGAATACGTTTTTAATAGGTTCACTTTAATGAAAATCGGTAAATTTTAAAACCGGAACCTACCATTAAATATATTCATCATAACAAAGGTGTCTTAAAGAAAAAGGTTCATAACAAAAAGGAAATAATATTATACATAAGAAGTATCTGAAACGAGAGACATATCTTCCGTATAAATACGGAAATAAAAGAGAGTATTAAATAATACAATCCTAAGAACCGAATATAGGTCCAAGGTACCCAAGTATGCATCACAAACCTGCCAACCGCATTAAATATAAACACGGAAGCCACAGTCAGTAGGGAGTAACTCCGAGTTCTCCCAACCACGAAATGTCGAGTTTAATAAAACATGAATAACATAAAAGAGATGTATATGGAAAATACAAAACCTTAACATATACGATATGCTTTTCATGTTATGAAACAAATAACTAACATATAACCTAGCATATGAAGGATAAGCTACTCATGCAAGCTATCATGTGAATCGGTTAACAACCTATACCACGAGGTAGGGAAGCTGGTATTCTAGCTCAGAGGTTACATTTAAAACATGGCCCTGATACACTCAACCCTAATCATACAAGATATCATGTGAATCAGTTAAAAACGGTAATCCAAACTCTATCAACCTTAGCCGGCTTGCATCTCACCTTCTAAGATTCATAGAATCATCAAACATGAAAGACCAATACGTCTAGAAACAGGCATAAGTTCTAGTAGCACCGTCAATAGTCGACTTCTGTAACTAGTGCTATACACAAGGTAGCGACAACATACCTAGTACTTAGACTGACAGGACCTAGCGACCAACAGCTAACCCATTCCTGTCTCATGACCAAATAGTACATGAGGAATCTGAATAGGCGGCCCCCCTAAGCAGAGTTGGGCTTAGTACTTAAGCTGGGGCTCATTCCCAAAGTGGAAAGAGCAATTAGGGCCATGCCCCGGCTTGGATATCAAACCCCCAAGCCGGGGGGGAACACAAAAGCTATAAAGCAGGGAACTATATACTCGTTAAAGATAGTAAGGCCGATCAATGTCATGGTCCAAGGTACTCATTTAGAATTAGAATGGTCAACACGCCATATAATCATAATTCTCTATGGGTACTTAGTCAACACGACATATATCATACAATTAAACAGTCACGGGAAAAACTTCCTATCATGTGACTAATTGCATATAAATCACATTCAAATATCATATCGCCTCATATCTACTAAGGCTCATTCATTCATTCATTAAATAAAACCTTACTTGAAGACAAATCCCCGACCCGAGTCCCGCGACGGGTCATCAGTCAAAACGGGGCTGACTAGATCTTAGTTTGACCAAACCCGTTTGGTCAAACCGGCTAGAAACAGAGTCTTAGCCATTTAGGCTTGAACATAAGAACATCATATTCATTTCATGCTATTTTATTCTAATTTCTAACATGTAATTATTGATTCTTACCAAACCCGTTGACTTAAAGGATATCAAATTAAACTACAATCTCATGCTATAATTTCTAACATGTGAGAAATAATAATATATGAAAAACCGTTTAATTAAATAATTTACTTATTAAAATTTCCCACTTGCTAAATATTACAAAACATGATATAATATAACAATAAACTCAAAAACCGTCACAAGCCCAAAGGAGGGTTCACGGGTCAGCCGGGCCTGGACTGAACCGGGTCTGGACCGGGCCCACGGCCTGGTTTGGGCCTGTTTTGGTCACCCATTTCTAAAATCGTTTCTTAATATTTCCCGCATGCTTAACATATTTAAAACCCGTCAAAACAACAACAAAACAATCAAGTATCGACACAAGCCCAAAGGGCCAATAATGGACCAATCCAGACCGGCCTGGACCGGGCCTGAACCGGCCTGAACCGGCCTGGTTTGGGTCGGTTTCTCAGCCACTATGCACGGCCACCACCATAGAACAACCCCAAATTATTTCTAACATGTTTTAATTAACAACCATCCATTTTAACAACCAATTCAACCATCATTCATACAAAAATTATGATTATGAACAAATCATCCAACATGTCAAAAACATCAAATATGTTAAAAATTCATAAAACTTAATAATAATAACAAAGAACAAAAGTATGTAACATTAATTCGTCGAGTAACTCGGAATCGTTACCTTAGCTAGCACAAAATCAATTAGCACCAAAATAAGACCTAAGAACCCGTCTACTAATCTTCTTCTAAAATATACGAGTCACCAAACTCGTCTTCATAATCTTCTCCTATAAGAAATGACAAAAATAACATCATTAGAATTAAAACTTGATTTCAACAATTAAAGTGTTGAAAACGATTTTGTCGGAATTGAAA
This sequence comes from Heliosperma pusillum, assembly GCA_022085475.1. Lineage (NCBI taxonomy): Eukaryota > Viridiplantae > Streptophyta > Magnoliopsida > Caryophyllales > Caryophyllaceae > Heliosperma > Heliosperma pusillum. The sequence goes on from JAIUZE010019805.1 coordinate 13,138, forward strand.
ATAAAACGTACATGGAGATGAAGAGCGGAGAGGAGACTCTAGAAATATAAGTTAGGATGGATTTGGCCAAGTGACAAAGGTTTTGTGACGATTTTGCTCAAGAACGATCAAGAACACGAAGAACGATTATGATTATATTAAAGAAGGTATTAAGTTGATTTAATGTAAAGTAAAAAGATAATTAGTGAGTAAGAGGGGGAAGGTTTGGGCCGTGTAGTTATAGAGGATTTCGGGAGTCGGGTTTTGAACTTGTTGTTACGGGATTGACTCGGGGTTTTATAAATATATTATGGTAAATATCTAGATATTATTAGATATTATGTTAATTTAATCAAACATCTAGATATTATTTAGATATTATGTTAGTTTAATCAAAAGAATAAAAATATCTAATCCTAAGAGAACAAGAGGGGAAAGAGGCGTGTGGAGGGAGGAGTAATCGGGTCCGGGTTTAAACGATTTGTTGCGTAATTTAAACTGACAGATTGATAAAGTTACAAATATCTTAGATATTTGTATTAGTTTAATCAAAAGATCCAAAATGAGTGGAAAGGGTGCCTTGGGACGTGTGGCACATGTAAGAGTCGGGTTTTGGGTTTATTTCGGGACTTAAGTTGACTCGGGAATAGTTAAATGACGTTCGGGGTTAAACCGTAAAACCTACTCTTTAATTCCGAATAAATTCAAAATAATTATATTAAATTATCATAAATTCAAATAAATCTTAATAAATTAAAAATAAATTAAATTTATTATTTTTCAAATATAATTTCCGTCTTTCAAATTACGGGTTGTTACATTGCAATCTTTCTTTGTGAATGTTTTCATGTTTTTTTCAAGCTAAATATGACATGTAGCTACAACCAGAGGTATTGAAACTCTCCATAAACTTCTTGTCTTGTATGTCCATAGATATGGATTGGAACAAGGACCCCTTCTTGGTCTGCCTTACCATCCGGCATATCCATTCCTCACCACCATCCACCTAAATCCAAAACATTACGGAAGATTTCCTCCTGAAGCCTATCTCTTACTCTGGTATCTTGCTGAACTATATACTATAGGGGTACTTATAGAAAAAAGCCCAATGTTACAGTATTTGGCAAAGTGTCTTCTAACCAGAAGGAAGCCACAATACAAATTACTGTACAAATGGTTGACACTATTTCAAGATACCACTCAATGGCAAGAAAGTATCCGGAAGAAGGAAGGTCATACAATATTCATCACCTTCAAGATCACTATCTTCCAAATCCGAAAGGATAACGATATCCAAATACAACGAAGATATGACACCCAAGTTCTGTCAGGAAATCATTTTCACAAAAGAACAAGTCAACTAGCAGACCTCAATGGAGTAAAAGAATCAAGCATAAGTAAGGAATTGTTTTGCTCACTCACAGCAGATTGGCACCATACATATCCTCAAAAGTTTGTCCATGAGATCAGAAAAACACTACATGGTTTTCATAGCCAATACTCCAAGCCCATAAATGATTATGATCACCCAAGATACAGAGTTGAAGGGCACCCACGTGAAATTAAAAAGTATATTCCAGGTCTAAAGATATACGTAAATGAGTATTTGTCCGGAAGTGAAGAAAGTGACTCTGGTGACAGTGACAACTCGGTGTGAACACCGCCCTCTTTTGGAGACAGGGGGAATGAAGACAAAGAAATGTAAATAGTTAAGCAAAATTACCATAAGCATAAATAAATAAAATTACCATTAGGGTAATTATGAAAAGTAGGTGTATGCTAGGTGTAAGATAAATAAGTGTGTACTAGGTGTAAGGTAAGTAGGCTACATAAGTGTCTTAGGCAATATGCCAAGTGTAGCATCAAGGCATGCAAGGTGTATGAGCATGCTTATCATGTAAGTAGTATAAATAGACATGCTTGGTACCATAGAAAATCAAGCTAAGTGAAATAAAAACCCTTCTCATATAAAATCCTTTGTAATCCTCTCTTGTCAATAATAAAAGTCTTAGTTTATAATATTGATCCTAGTAAACCTTCTTTGTGATTGTACTTACTATGTGTTCGTAAATTTGGTATCAGAGCATGTGAAGCTTCATCTTGTGGAAACTTTTAATATGCCATTTGATTATCTCAATTATGGATGGACATTATAATATTTATACTACTTGGACATACAGAACATGTTTACTAGGATCAATATTATAATACAGTCAAATGCTCTGATACCAAATTTACGAACACATAGTAAGTACAATCACAAAGAAGGTTTACTAGGATCAATATTATAAACTAAATTAGCTGAATAATATAAAAAGTGTTTATAAATTAGATGGATGGTGGAGTTTTATAACCTTGGGTTAGAATAACTTTTTTGTTGATTTTTCCTTACAACGGGTCATAAGATACTTCGTGCTAATGATAAAGAAGTTGTGTCTATGATGAATTTATAGACATTGTGTATTAAGAATGACTAAGAAGCTAAGTCACATTATTAACGTTGGTTGGTCAAATTAACACATTATTTGTTGAGTGTCGTTTTAGTTACCAGGAATAATAATTTTGGGGGAAGCTCTTTGTATAACATATTTAATGCATAGTAGTATAGTATTACTCCATGGTAAAATAGTTAACTAAGTCATTAGTATAGCAATTATAACGTAAGTTGAATTGAGAGGGAGGCAAAGAGAGCTAGCTTAGTTGTAGAAATAAAGACTCTTAAATACTCCCTTCTAGTCACTCATTTCTTCCCCTTTTCCTTTTACACAAAAATTAAGGAAATGAATTTGGACCACACAAAACACACTACCCCCACATATAAATGAATTTAGACCAAACAAAACACACAACCCCACATCCAAAAAGGGAAAGAGGGAAGAAAATCCGACTTACCCAATAAGGAAAGAGAGAAGAAATGACCGACTAGGAGGCAGTAATTTATTTAGTTGATGTGATCACTCCATAACATGTGGTAGGTGGTGTTTGTATCAATTAGAATGTTGTCATGTGGCAACTGAATGTTAACCTTTTTATAGTATTATTATATAGATATCTCATGACATTATTTCAGATGGGGTGAAGGTCAGAAGAAACAATCATAATAAACATATTGCGCTAAGAGGTCAATCAAGCATTCACAATAAATAGTATCAGTGCATTAGTCTTGGCTTGAAACCATTAAAACTCGTTGATCCTTTGAAATTAACATGCCCAACCTATATCAGTTTGAAGCTACAAGAGTTAGCTTTCACCTCCAACAAGAACTCTAAGTATTAGAGTTTGAGTAGTACCAAGTCATGTGTGAAACGTTAAACATTCGGCCATGTTCCATCAGCAACTTTGAGACTATATCTCTGTGCTCGTCTTGAACCAATTTTGCCACCATACACCAAATGAAAGCTAACCGAGTTAGCTTTCATAATAAATTTTAATCGCACTATATACGCTTCTAGATTGTGAGATATACTTGTTTCGTTGATGACATGTCAGATGACCTGTTGGGCATTCGTTTTACAAAGTCATATTATAATGCCCATATTTGGAGTTCTAAAGCAACTATAAACGTGATTCAAAAACTCATGTTTAGCTAACATCTCAAGCTTTCTAGCAATGGAAATATCATGTAAAGTTAGTTAGTATAACTTGAGATGTGGAGCTTGATAATCATGCATGTTGTATTGACTATTGAACATTCAGAATACTTAAACTTTTATATTAACGACTTAAGGGTACCATGGGAAAATTGTTACATCTTTGGAAGAATGTATAAAATACAACGGTACCAAGGAAAACGTTCAAACTTTTATTTTTATTTCATATTTATTATTAGCTTTTAATTTATTTATTATTTATTATTTACCACATCATCAAAATTTAATGTCCTGTTAACTGTCGTTCCATTAAGGGGTATCATAGGCATAAAAATGAAAGTTCAAGGTATCTATGGATATATTCTTAAAAACAACTATACCATGAGAAATCTGACAAAATTAAGGGATACTACGAGAAATTTTCATTTATTTTATTTTCCTATAACTTGAAATAGCTTCTTAATAAGTATTATCAAATGAAACACAAATTCTCATTTGTGACGAACACTATCCGTCGCAAGCTTAAGACGGATACCATATTCTCTCACAAAATACCCATCAAGGGTGAGTGGAGAAGCACATGGGGGTGTCCACCTTGTCCCCTCTGCCCATTTCCTCTCACAAAATACCCGTCGCAAGATCCGATCCGTCGCAAGCAAGACCTACTGCAAATGAAAAAGATAGGCCCCCTTAGACTCCACTTAGTTTCCGTTTAGAGCATTGTACAATTCAAACTCTCATTCGAATTACCTATTAACCACATTGTACCCTATTATTATACACAATTATATAGGAATAATAGAAAAATTTTGGAGATTATTTTCGCAGTACATATATTAGTCACCACAATACTTTTAGCACACAACTTTCCATTTGCATACCCCTACTAGAAAATACTTTAAACCTAATCCTCTCCATTCATAATTAGACAAACTCTCAAACTAACCTAATTTATTCAGTTATGATGATGATTTGAATGTACAAAAATGCATTTGATTCATTATACCCTTGATCAAACTCATATAAGGGAATATAATATAAGGTTTATTTTTTTTAAAAGGTCTTATTAATATATTTACGATTTTGGTTTTTTTTGTCGATATTGGTTGTTAAGCGGCAAGAGGCTGCGGCATTAGTGGAGGACAAAGGTGGTAAGGGTGACGCTACCGAGTGCCGACGATTGTATTTGATGGTAAACAGCGGTAGCATCGTTCGTGAGGACAGAGGGACGCAGTCGACGTCGCCAGTGGGAGGAGGGGTGAGCATGAAAGGGGAATGGAGGAGGGGGATGAAAGGGGAATGGAGGAGGGTGTTCTGGACGCAGGAGGGCAGGCTAAAATCGCCGACGAGTCTAGAGGAAGGGTGAGGTCAAGAGGTGGCTTAGTGGTTATGGTGGAGGGTGGTTGATGGTGGGGAATTAGTGAGAAATTTCTATTTTTCCGGGTTTTTTTCATGTAGTACAATTGTACAAATGAGAGATGAAATGACAAGGTTAATTTGAAAAAAGTGTATTGTAATAAGTAATAAGTGTACTAGGAAAAACATCAACCTAAAATTTAATTTACATAGCTATTTTCAAACATTGCTTTAATGTGAAAGCTTTTAGGAGCCACCGTGCATTTTCGCATGGGTTTAACACTAGTTCTTTGTCATTCCCCACCCGCCACTGCTCCATGGACCATGACACACTTTCACAAACAAACAAAGGAAACACAGTTATGAGGGATTGAGGGTTATAAACTAATAATATTAATATGTCCCACATATCATTTTAGCAACATATAAAAGAATCAAGACAAAACTACCCAAAACCTGTTTTTTCTTAAACTGATTGGGATGGGAGTATGTATGTTCCTACATCAAAGTTGTTAGTTAGCCGACTTTCATACCCGTCCCAATTACCATCATCCCAATTACTGTCACCGACTTGCCCAGAGCAACCCTGCAACGCCAACCCAGCAAACCTACAAAGCCATACAGCGACACGCATCTTTTGTGCAGGTCCCCATCCAAGTCCCAGGCTTCCCGAGCGCAATGGATTTGTCTCCTGGTCCAAAAAGGCCCATCTAAGCCCCCCTCTAAATTTCGAAGATCTCTTTAAGTGTCCAAACTTGTTACCTGAAAATCATTCCTTTGCTGCAGGTTGTTTAGTCACCAGCAGGTTGTTTCTGGTCAGCAGGTTTTACTGGGACTGCCTGGGATGCAGCATTCATGTATGAGAATGCTGCAGGCGTTAGCTGATGGGGCCCACCAGTAGACTGAGCAGTATTGTACATGCCAAGAGAATGCAAACCACCTTTACTGTTACTAGCTGCAGTATTCAACTGACCAGCAGTGCCTACAGCTTTAGCGGGATCAGACGTAGTGACTGGGCTGCATGTTGTTGAAGAAATGGGAGGAGCAGATCCTTTAGACTTTGAGCCTTGTAGTTGTTGCTGCATTTGTTGTTGTAGCTGCTGCTGTTGTTGCATATGCTGTTGTAGTTGCTGCTGTTGAAGATAATAACCAGTTCCAACCATTGCAGCAGATGTATTAGCTTGCATATAATTGTTGAAGTAAAGTTGAGCTTGCTGTATAGTTTGTTTTGACAATTGAGGCTGCTGGTGCGGCTGTTGCGACTGCGGCTTCCCAGCTGAGCCTTGACTCGACACCATATGAGGACTACCCAGAATAGATGGTTTTTGGGTGCTTTGAGTTTGGGAAGGTGAGTTCTTACCCTGCTGACCCAAAGACTTGTTGTTTGCACTTGCCCTTGGGCTTCCACCATTTGACTTGGATACCGACGAGTTTGAGGGTGAACCCACCGGGGCAAGGCTGCTACTGTGGGTTTGCTGCCCTTGTGATGCTCCGAAAGAGATATGGGTCTGACTTTGAGACCTCCCTTGTTGCTGAGAAAGGTTCTTCACATTCGAAGGACTTGAAGTAGTAGTTAAAGAAGGGGAGGACATTTGAGATGTGTTTGGCCTGACAGAATTTTTCCACTGTGACTGAGTGGGCCCTCCTGTTGGGAACCCAGATAAATTACTTGGGAACTTAGCACCCATGATGGTCGAGGAAGTCAGATTATCAGGATACACATTTCTGTTGCTGGTCGAAGGAGTCTTGCTATGGGTATTACTGGAGGTGGGTGTTGTATATAGCTGCTGTTTAGAAAAGAGCAGCTGTGATTGCTGTTGTTGTTGCTGTTGTTGTTGTTGCTGTTGTTGTTGTTGTTGCTGTTGTTGTTGCTGCTTATGACTCCTTGCTGAGCTGTCAACAACAGTATTCTCAGCAGTATCAATTGAGAAAGCAATTGACTGCCCAACTGAAGACGCAGAAGCCCTAGAAGCCATTCCCCTTCGTTCTTCATCTAAATTGGAAGGGTCAGCGGACACATGTTTCCCGTTTTCTGGGCCACGGTGTTCGATCTTCCCTTGTTGGGCAGCTTGCGCAGCAGCAGCCATCATCTGGTAGCTATATTTGGCCGCCTCTGGCATGCTCATTGCAGAAATATCAAAACCTGGGGTGGTAGCACCATTAATAGTTGCAAAGGACATTGGAAACGGAGAGTTTAAGGCTGCTGCTTGTTGGGATTGTTGTTGATGATGATGCTTCTTGTCACCAGGATTACCACCACCAAGCGTTGAAGGCATCAAAGCAAAGTTAGGTGAATGGAAGGGCATGGCAAAGTTTTGGCCATAAACACTCATGTTCGGTCGGTTGCGACTATCAGCTGTTGTTGAAGGGCTATCCTCCCCACCCATATCTCGAGACTTTGTTGTTAGAAGATTCTGTGTGCTGGAATTTTGATTTAGGTTCCCAAGATTTGGACTATTTCCTTGGGGGCGTTGTTGTTGATTCTGCACATGCTTGTGAGACGACGAGGAAGGAGCAGTAGACATAGTAGGATTTTGATGATTTGGCTGCAATTGTGAAGGGTGTAGCATTTGAGAAGGGTAAAACGAGCCATTGAAGAAAGGCATGGCTTGAGGATGGGATCCTCTATAAGATGGTGGTGCTCCAACATGTGCAGGAATGGGGAAGGGATACGAACCATTCCCTAGAATCGCCATAAATTGAGCCTCGTTCCCATTCATGTTTGGATAACTGAAACTCATTGCAGGAGAAGCATTTGACACTGCAGCCCCCATTGGAGCCGAGGTCAGCGTGCTTGTTGAAGCAGTACCATTAGCCATTGAAAGAGATTTTCCAGAACCAGGACGATTAGAAGCAGTTGCTTGTTGTTGACCCATTGGGAAGAATAAGGCCGGTGCGTGCTGAAATTATAATACAGAATGGTTACTCCCAACTGAATAGTTTACAACTTTAGACCCCTAATCCCAAAATAACCTTGACGGATGAATTAATTGGAGAAATAAAAATACAAATAAAAAGGAGGGAAGGGAAAGCTTAATATACAAACGAAGGTATGAATCATGATAGTCGTATAAACGTGCAAACTTCTGCTTTAAAATAGAATGAAAATATTTAAAAAATAATAAATTCTGTTATATGTACATAATAAATACTCCGTCAGTAAAAACAAAGAGGAAAGGAAAACTTAATATAGAGATATGATAGTCGCATAGACGTGGAAATTTCTCCTTCAAATAACAGTTAAAATATTTAAAAATGCTCCGTAATAAAGTCTGAGATAATAAAGAAAAATAAATCAGTTAAATCGAAAACTAGTAAAAAGATGGTCGAGTCAATCAAAAACATACCATCATGTTAGTGGCAGCACCAGGAGGCAATCCTGGCTGAAGCAACAACTGCTTATTTTGAGCAGACTCGGAGACACTGGTAGCCTGGCAATTCTTGTCCTTCGTAGCAACGGGAGAAGGCTGACCGGGGAAGAAAGCTAAAGGCTGCACTTTGCTATCTTGAGCCAAGCTCACGACTCCGCCTCTTCCAGAATGCAGCTCAACTTGCGGTACCAAGTTCATACTCGACGGCTTAGCACCAAATAGAGGAGCCGCAGCTACTGGGGGCCAAAAAGGGCTCATTTTCATCATCTGCTGGTGCACCGAGATGCTCCTTGCAATGTGACAGTGAGTGGCACATCTCTTGGGCTTTGGCTGAGATAATAGGAAATGCGGAGGCGTAGGCTGCAATATTAAATACCGAAGCCAATTCAAAATTCAAAGTTCATAGTTTAACTAATCCTCCAATTAAGGAAAGACTAAATTAATGATGATGACGATTACAGAGTAATTAATAAATAATGTAGAGAGTAATATTAATAATTAAGTAAGGTAGCAAATAAACCTGAATAGGTGGAGGTCCAATTGTGGTGGTGCCATCCATTGATACAACTCCTTGCAATGGTCCCACATATCTGTACATTAATAACATAATTGCATTATTTTTTTCCGCCACTTTATAATTATAATATATAATATATATTGCCCCTTTTCTATATATACTCCATTATTTTACTCATTGGTGATTGAATCATGGAAAACTTCAACTTGACTAAAGAAGAGGGAATGAATATACAAAGGAAGTAGTAGTACAAAAACTCAATTAAGTATGCTTATAAGTATAAATAAGGCCTCCATTTAAGGTTCCCCACTTAACTTATGCATCTCCTTAATGATCCAATGATAATTATGGTAAATACGTTGTATGCGTGTAACGGTCCTATACACGGTCAAACGAAAAGCAAAAGAATAAAAACGATGTCGTACCCCATCGGAGCAAGCCCTCCATGCCATCCAGCAGGCACTGACATTGGAAACGGCACCGAACTTGGCTGCCCGCCTTGAAAATTACAAAATAAAACCACACTCTATTAAATGACCTTGCTCCATTCCTGGAAATACCCTTGGAAACATAAAAGGATTAAAGTCGTGATTAAACAAATATCTTACCAACAGCCTTATTGTTTAAATTAGAATCGTCTTTAATCGAGTTTTTGGGGAGCTGTTGCTGTCGCTTTTGCGTGTCAATGTTCACACCGGTTTTCTCCAAATCAAGCTGGAGACTCAAGTTCCTCTCTTTCCCATTTGGCTTCATCTCTTGCTTCTCTTGCTGAGGTGGCGGTGATGACAACGACAACATATTCGTCTTATGGACCGTCCGGGGCTCACTCCTAGCCGTCGCCTTGGATTCATCCCCACCTTGTGGTCCTCCTATATTCAATTCCGCACATCCACCACCGTTACCACTATCGATTTTCACTGACTTGTGATCTTCCACCTCATTTTGCTTGGATTTAGTTTCCTGTCAATTAGTTCAACAGTACCCGGTATTAATTAACCGAGTCAAAAATCAAAAATATAAAAAACAAAATACCAAAGTTCAACAAATCCAAATACTTTAAAAAGAATTGATATCTTCAAAATCAAAATAAAAAAAAGGTGAAGACAGAGGTGGGACCCTCACACTACTCACCATAGACTTCTCATCTGTTACTTCTCTTCCACCGTACTTTCCCACTTCCTCCTCTTTCTCAGGCGACGCTGGTGCCTATTTAAATATTATTAAAAATAAAATAATTTAAAAATGATTATTTTAATGTCAAAACACCAAAATTAATTTAAAAATAATATTATTAATCTTAAACAAAAAAAGAGAGTAAATCCTGACCATGAGATCTATCTTGATCTTATCTCCCCTTCGATTTTCTTGCTCAATATTTCTGCATGATAATAATAATAATAAAAGATTAAGAAAAAAGTTTTAAAAATATGAAGCAATAAAAAATGAAAGAAAAAAGAATAAAAAGGGTGACATACGGTTTAGTAAATGTGGAGGAGGAATTGACACGATCAAGATTTTGTAACGATTCCAACTTTGTTAATGACGATGAAACTTCCTCTACTTTAGTTGCTGACCACACCATTTCATTATCTCCTCTTCTAACTGATTCTTCACTCATCTTTTCCAATACGACACCGTTTTTCGGCACCGGCGCTGGTTCGGTTGCTGATTTTACTGGGCCGCCATTCTCCACTGGCTTATCTGTTTCCAGCTTCGGAGCCTGGTTCGGGTCCGGCTTTGGAATGGTGGTGGTTCGTTGGACTTCGTCTGCATGTAGCCGAGGCCGCTTTCGCTTTGGAGCTGTAAATTAATAAAATTATGAGAGGTGTTTATTTTTTAATATTTTAGAGGTGAAGAAGAAATGTACTTACCAACTACAGTTAATGGAGGTGGTGTAGGTGAATCATTGGAAATTGATTCTGGCTTTGAAGATGACGCTGGTGTTTGTGTTTGTCGCATGAGTCCGTATAAAACCTCGGCCACTTCAATTTCAATCTCGTCTTGTATTGAAGACGGTGATGTTTTCGATATCGGCTTTGGCGGTCTGTGTTTGGCTCCATTCCACTGCTTCTACACCGTAACAAAACTCAGTCAGTCAATAATCATTATACAACAAACATATTGATTTCGATTATGAAATTGGGAATTTTGTTTGTTGTAGGGACTGACGGTTTTCTTCTTCATTGAAACATTTGACGATGACGGCGACATCGGAGCTGATGACGGTGATGGTACTCTTCCTGTTGTTGAAGCCGCCGCCATATCTGACCTCATCGGTGACGACGACGACTCTAATAACCCGCCGGAATTCCAATACTCCTGAGACCGCTTCGCCGATGCTGTATATTATATTATATTAACAAACAATTAGTCATCAAAATAACAATAATAATTATAATAAAACTAATTGATAAATTAATTAAATTCCGATGAAATTACCAGAACGAGCTCTTCTAGGGATTGAAACACCGATCATTTCATCAGGCGCCTTCCACGTGGGAGACACCTTGTAAACCTTAGACGGTGGCGGATAACTCTTCCGTTGACTACTCAAAGTAACCGCCGCAGCCGGAGGCGACGACGACGACACGTGTACTTGATTCGACATCGTAACAGCAACAGTACCACCGTCATCGTAATCTTCGTCATCATTAACACTATCATCTGAACTCTCGTCACTTTTCCTCCGTTTAATACTCCGACTAATTCTGTCTCTATCTCTATCTCTATCACGCATCTCTCGATCTCTATCTTTCACCGTCCGATCTCTCAAACCTCCTCCGTCTTCCTCTGTCACATCAACAAAACACACATCAGTTACACATACAACAAAACGGCGTCGTTTGAGAAAAACAGATCTAAATATAATATATATAATAGAATAGAATAGAATACCTGGAATAGTAGAAGAAGTACGATGTTGTTGATGTTGATGTTGATGAAGATGACGACGACGATGTAAAGTACCGTTAGCCATAGCCACCGCTCTTCTTGCTTCTCTATTCCTATCCATCTTTCATTCATTCATCTACTCTCATCTCTTCTACAAATTAAACCTATTAATATTAATAATAATAATAATAATAATAAATAAATAATTCCTTTCTAATAAATATTAAAATAATGAATAGTGAGATTTTAGGAAAATGAGTAACTCAAAAAGATCTAAACTTTCTCTCTCTAAAAATTGTGTGTATATGAAATACTGATATGATTATGTGAGGGGGGTGACTTTCTCTCTTTCTACTTTCTTTTTTTTTGGGCATCTTTTTTGACACTCTCTCTCTCTCTCTCTCTCTCTCTCTGCCTAACCCACCCCAATGAAGTATAGAGGGTCTGGATCTATCTGCTCCCCTACGATTTTTAATCGTGGCCGTTGAATTTGGGTTTGATCTGACGGTTGGAAATGGGGTATGCTGAGTTGGCGAGATCTAAGGCGTTGGATAGGGTATTGTCAGTGGGGAGTGGTACCCCATCGTGGCATTAAACATATCTCCACGTGGCTCGAATATCTTTCTTCTTTTATAAGCTTCCAATCTTTACTCATCAACAACCGATCTTCCTCCTAATTAATCCCATCATTCTTGGTTTTTTATTAAAAATAATAATCACCAATTATATTAGTTTATTTAAGATTATTATGTAGAGATGAAAGTGGGCACGCGAGCTGATGTGCTTGCACTGCCCATTTTAGCACGGTACAAAAATGGCACGAGCCCAGCATGACACGACATGCTATGGGCCATGGGTCTTGCCTAGGCCGAAGTTTGAGAAAAAGAATGTGCCTAGACACGAGTACACAACCCAGCACGACACGAAACACTTGGACACAAAATACAGAGGAATTGAGTTAAAGTGAGAGAATTGTTAAGGCATGATCCAGCACGACACGTCACGCATGGGTCGCGGGTTGTGTCTGGGTTACCATTTTCATTTGAATAGCACGACACGAAGTCCACCATCATGGGCTTGGGTCGTGCCATTTTTTTCTCCATGCACGGTGGGCCGACACGAGGCACGTCTCATTTTCATCTCTAGTGTTATGTCACAAGAATAAAGAGCTCGGACGCAGGATGTGATTCAAAAGTGGAAAAGGAAGGTGATCTTACAATTAGGATAAACTGCTCTTTTTTATACGAAATAGTGTGAATTATTATTAATTATTTATATTTATTTTGTAAAAAATGAATAAAGTATACATAAATACTCAAAGACATATACGTTATCAGAGTTTGAAATCGAATGTTTTTATATAAAGATGTAAATTTTAAACGAGATCGTGATCGTCTTTAAGATAATTTGTCCACAAAATTATACAAATTTTTTTATAACAACCATTGTAATTTTAAATAATTTACTAGGAGGATAAGAAAATCATTCAAATAAACAATTTTTTGGTGGTGATTGGGTGATGCACCCCTTTGTTATGGAGTTTTTTCGGGAATAAATAGGCATATATTTACAAGTTTAATAAATAAAAAATGTTGAAAACTGATTAAAGAAAGGAGATGAACGAACTCATGTTATTGTTGACTGACAAATTCTCATTTAAGACGGGTGTATATGTCTTAATTTTAAGATATATCAATTATGGCTAAGTGAAATTGATAAGATAAAGTTAAACAGAGTAATAGATAAGAAATCAAAAGGTTTATCCTGTATATATCCAAAATGGACGATATTTAACCTATTTTAAATGCATGACGAACGCCTCCTTTTTAAGAAAGCTAGTTTCAGTGATTTAAACAACACAAATTCTCATTTATGACGGTCACTATCCGTCACAAGCTTGTGACAAGTCGGGGCCTCTCACAAGCTTGCAAGTAGAAAGGCAAGTGATAAACCATTAATTTCCCACTTGCCCTCCTACTTGCAAACTTGTGAGAGGGATCTGACCCGTCACAAGCTTGTGACGGATCAAGACTAATTGTTTAAACAATGGGAAAAGACAAGGAAAGATTTTGCTCATTTTTTAAAAAGAAATGGAGGTCCATTAACATTAAATTTAGGTTTGATTGGATGATTGTAGATTTACTTGCGAATAAAAATAAAAAAGGTAAATAAATGAGTGAAATATGAAATATAACACCAAGTCTGAATGAAGACGAGTCGGCTTGACTGTCATAAAGGGGTAAGTGGAAGGACAAGTAAAAACTTACTTGATTTTCCACTTGCCTCTCACTTGCTTTTTTTATAGGCAAATTAATCCGTCTTCATTAAAACGAATATAATCCGTCTAAAATGAAAATTATGATAATATAAATGAAGATGATCCATTTCCGAAAACACAAATTCTTATTTCAGACGGAGGTATCCGATTTAAGCTTAAGACGGATACCATATTCTCTCACAAAATACTCATTAAGGGTTAGTGGATAGCATATGGGGGGAGTCCACCTTGTCCCCTCTACACATTTCCTCTCACAAAATACCCGTTGTAAGATCCGACCCGTCTTAAGCAAGACCTACTGTTCCAAAAATGACCCGCGTTAAGAAACTTAGACATGACGATCCAAGAGAATCTAGTTGGCACTTGACACCAAATTTAAAAACGCAAATTCTCGTTGATGACGGAGATTATCCGTTACAAGCTAAAAAATGATAGTATTTTTTTTTATGGAAAATGATATATACAACCCACTGGGCTGTATTTAAGTGTCTAAAAGAGGAAATAAAAGCTTAAAACAAGCATTAGTGACATCAATATACGCGTAATTTTGTCATAAATTACAACTTTAATTCTACTTAAGGAAATATATTAAATTCTTAAGTACAACCCAGTGAGTTGTATTTATCATTACCTTTTTTTTATAATATACAAGTGGAGAAGCCAAGTAGAAGGTAAATGGACTCCTTTACTTGTCTTCCTATTTGCATACTGTTGGAGGGACACTATTCGTTTACAGTTTGTGACGGATAGTGCATGTCTTGGATTAGACTTGCTAAAAAAAATATTTGGACTTTTATTATATCGGTCAAATTTATCGGTTTAAATAAGAAATTGATATTGACATTATTATACAGTATACTCCAAATAATATACGGAGTAATTTAGTAATTTACAGTAATTTTCTTTCCAATACTGATATAAAAAGAGTTATTTTACCTTTTGTATTTATTAAATTAAAGTTTCCGCTTTTTATTTGTTGAGCGGGACCCACAACAAACAAACACCACCCCAGTCCCCAACCCCACCTGTGATGAGTAGTAGTAACTGGATATTACCACCATTTATTTCTGTCAAAGTCTAAAAATAACAGGTATTGTGGGCCCGGGGTACTTTCAACAGCGTAGATCTCGTGAGGGGGTATTCATAGGAGCGTGACAGCCGTTAGATTACAAGATGACATGGAATGTGGGCCCATGGCAGGTGACGTGGGACCAGAAATTAAATACAAGCCGTTGGATTATGGAGGGATTTACGGTGTAGATGGATGAGAGAGAGTTAGAGCTCGGAGACATGGAGTCTTGGTTAACAGAAGTTCCGAGAAGGTGGGACCCATGAAAATATGAAATATTGAGCACTTTGCTTATCTCAGAATATAATAATGGGTAATAATATAATATTCTGTCGACGTTTATATATTGCTCTGCTTTTACTGTGCATTTGTTTTTCCTTAGCTTTGCGTTGGCCTTTTGTCACGTTCGTGGATGTAGCACTGTAGCAGTCTAAATATTTTATGTGACGTCTTTTTGGGTCCTACTAGTCGTATAGTATTACTCCCTCCATTCAACTCCACACTATACCTTTGTTTTTTCATATTTGTCAACGCAAGTTTTGCGTCGTAAATATCTTTCGCTACGTATTTGCAAAAATTATAAAAGTTGAATATTTTTAATATACTTCTCAAAACGAATCAAACAAAATCTCACATGAATATATTTTCTATTACGTATTAGACGGAAATTGAAAGATTCTACGTGCTTGTAAATAGTCTCAAAAAAGAAAAGTGTAGTGTAGAATTGAAGAGAGGGAGTAATATTTTATGTGACGTCTCTCGCTAAAGACTGACACTATCCATTATACGCTGAATACAGATAAGGCCAACTCATAATATGTAAGTGGGAGGGCAGGTGGACGAATCCATTTTATCATCCACTTATCCTTCCACTTAAATATTGTAAAAGGGGTATTAATGTATTATCCGTCTTCAACTTGTAACTGATAATATCCATCTTGAATGAGAATTTGTGTTTTATTAAGTACTAATACTACTACTAATAATAATATACAAATTTTCATTAAAACCGGATAAATCAGTCTTCAATGAAAGACAAGTCAAATAATATACAAATTTTCTTCTTAAGAGAGATATGTTCGCTTAAGAGAGATCAATTGATCATAATAATATGATGTACTCACTCATATTTTACATAAACTTCCTTAATTTATGTTAATGTCAATTCACATAACCTTAACTATTTCTATTTTTGATATGTTTTGTGTGGTCTAAATTTAATTGTATATGAGGTAGTGTAATTGTGTGATACGGTGGACTGGAGCAAGGTGCCAAAAACATGCGAAAATCCACAAAACGAAACCAACCGGTGGCCAGGCTGGGACCTCTTTGGGCTGGATTCGCCCGAGGAGAAAAGGGAGAGGGGAAGTGTGTGGTGGATGGCTGGCCGGCTATGGCCCACTTCGTCTTATTCCACCGTCTTCATTCACGATCCCGCATCGTTGTCCTGTCCCGAATTCATTTTCCGCTTCTTTAACTCGATAATCTGAAAGATATAATGAAAATACAAATTTAAACTATATGACGAAGGAAGATAATTACAATTAGTATAATTTTATGCATCAAATGCAACTTGGAAAAGGAAAAAACGCAACAAAACCCGTATAAGATGAAATGTATATCTTTGGGCCCACTATTAGTCCTCACTTAATAAGTCCAAACGCACAAGGTGTTGTTACTACTGTGATGAGTATTAGGGGTGATAATGAAACGAGACAGCTCACGAGCAGCTCGAGATCGGCTCGGTCAAAGCTCGGCTCGTACAGGCTCGGGCTCGGGCTCGGCTCGAGAGCTTAACGAGTCAAGCCGAGCAAACACTGGCTCGGCTCGAAAAGCTCGCGAGCAGCTCGAACTTGTGTAATTATATAAGTTATTGCTCTTATTTTATAAAAATATTTTATCATGGTTATATCTCTGTATTACATATATCAAATGGCTCGAGCTCGCGTTAAAGCTCGCAAGCTTTTTAACGAGATAATTTTTTTCAAGCTCGAGCTCGAGTTTTAGTTTTTGAGCACAAGCCGAGCAAGGCCAAGCTCGGGCTCGGCTCGACTCGTTAGCACCCCTAATGAGTATAATCCTTTATAAACATACTAGTTTTAATCCCGTACAACAAAATTGCACGGGTATGCTATCAGAGAATTTATATTAGTATAAATAAATATTACTATTAAATATATTTTTTTATTTTCTATTTGCTTTTATACCTTATTCATTGTGTTACATATTTTAACTATCAATTTTTTTTCATTTATATATTTACATGATAAGCTTACGTACCCATTTTTTTATCATTAGTCATTATTTGTACCTGTTTTAGTATTGTAGTATTTGATGATCGGTTTGTCGTCAAAACAAGCATCAAAAATAACCCAATAAAAGTAGTATAAAGGGGTCGAAATCCACGAGGATGGGGGAGGTCAACTACTAGTTCGATTGAATCCTATTCTAGCCTAAAATATGACGGATTGGAAAGTTAACTAAATACTAGGAAAAACAAGTAATCGCTAAGTAATAAAGATGAAAACAATTAGGGGAAAGGCTAGGGTAAAGGGTTCACCTTAGGGGGATTTAATGGGTTAGTCGGGTAACTAGCGAAAGGGGTAAATAATTCGAGTAAAATCGATTCCTAATGTCTCAACAATCGATAATCATCAACAAGCTATCGCATTTGTCTCAAATCACCCATATAAACACTTAGTCTAATCGTCTCTACCACCGTCGCTTAAGAGAAGATCAAACCATGCTTGATAAAATGGTAACTTTCGTTCACACATTTCATCAAACACTTGGTGTTCATATGGGCAATACCCAAATCATTTACCACCAACTTGCTAATTAACCAACCTAATACCCCACATGATCCACCCTTAGGCTCCCCTAAACCCTAGAGGATAATCTACTCACACATGGTAAAGGAAATCAAAGCACTAAAGGGAAGGGGGAGTTCAATCACCATTATACTATGAGAGAAATAACTAAAACAATCAAAAGATGAACTATAAACTATAGATGGAAATTAATTGCATAAACAATAAAAAAGATGAGAGATTTTATACCAAACAAACTTATATTGATGAGTATGAGGGAATGTCTTCACCCAAGTCTTCAATACAAACTCCATAAATGAAATGAAATACTAGAATCAACAACTTGAAATGAGAAACTAAACTAGATTAGGGAAATATTAGGAGAGTAATTAGGGATTAATTTGGGTTACAAATTTCTAGGGTTTCGTGCTAAAAGGAATGTTAAAAAACTAAAAAACTGCTTACAAAATAATAAGGGAGGGTATATATAGGTCTCTCGAAATTAAGGAAAAAATTAGAAGAAGAGGCGAATTTTTCAGTCTTGTGTTCCCGGCCGGTCGACCGGCCGCCGGGCCTCTGACCGGCCTGGGACACAACAGTGTCTTCAGAAACTCGCCTTCAAAATGCTTCAAAAATCTTCTAAGTATGGGAAATAGTGGTCTGGGCCGGTCGACCGGCCGCCGGTCCCCCACCGGCCTGGAGCACCAAATCACTCTCACATGCATTCTGATGTAGGTGTGGGCCGGGTAGTCGACCGGCCGCCGGTCGACCGGCCGGCACTACCTGACCCTTTTCTTCACTTTTTCAACATCTTCATTGGTGGAGTTGATGTCTAGGCCGGTGGACCGGCCGCCGGTCAATAGGCCGGCTGGCCCCACCTGGAGGTTCAATTCTTCATTCTTCGACTCATCTTCGAATCCCGACTCATGCAATGTCTTTATGCACCGAATCCTTCATTTCCGCCTTAATTCCTGCAAAGAGAGATCGATATTCATAGCGCGGGAAATCGGGAAATAAAATGCAATTAAAGACACGCAAATCCGTGTAAACGGACCAAAAGGGGGACGAAAATGAGGTAAAAATGTGACTAAATAAGTGCTTATCAAAATTCCCCACACTTAAGACTTACTCGTCCCCGAGTAAGTAAACAAAATTCGAGACCCATAAGTACCCTTATTCAATACTACTCTAATATTAAGGCTAAAACCTAAACTATTAATAATATCCGACGGTAGGCAATTAACGGGCCTCCTCCGTCCCTTCAACTCACAACGAGATACTCATGAGGTAGAGTACTTCCTTGCAAGGCAAGTGGGGGCTTGCTCAAAATCTCGACGCATCCAAATGAAAAACACGTAAGAACACGACAAAGATGCATCTAACAAAAGAAAAATCACATGCCTCATCCATGTGACGGAAGTATCTAAAAGGAAAACCGTCTAAATAATGCACGATCCTTATAAGCCACTAATATCATAAACCATGGAAAAATATTCGCCTCCTAGCGGTGCAATTCTAATGAAAATTTCGAACCCCGTCTACTATTTGCTTGGCCAAAAGCGATAAGATGGAAGATGGAAATGAAATCCTCGTGACGTTATTAAGCACAATAGCATATGGAATTCACGTTTCTCAAATAAATGAGACACAAGGGGCGTCCCGTCTCACTATGCAACTTCAAAGGTGAATGATTCAAGAAAGATAAAAGGAAATTGAGATTTGAGTCTTATTGCTTGGAAAATTTTCCATTTCACACTTTGTTTTCTTTTTTTTTTTTTTTTTTTTTTCTTTTTCTTTCTTTTGATTTGCATTTTGGTTTGCAATTTTTGGCATGAAAGCACACGGTTTCCGTCAAGGACATGCGGTCGGAACCAACCATAGGGGTATCCCCACCGTAGTGGCATCGAAAGGGGGCCTAGATATGGGCCCACTAGAATCCCTAGAAGTTCCGTTTTGCACTTCCTCGACGAAAACAAGAAAAGATGATAATTGACTCAATATTTTCAGCTTGTTTGATTTGTTTCCCCCTTTTTTTTTTTTTTGATCAAAAGTGGAAGCACAATGAATCATGGTTGGTTGCATAGCAAGAACGGTCACCTAAGAATTCTTTCTGCCATCGGAATAATCACATCAATCGAGGGTGTCGAGGTGGAATAAGCGCAAACTCGTGGCTCGGCATTAGTAGACGGGTTAAAACTCACTAGAAATGCACAACCCAGGGCGTCTAAAATTCCACGATTAAGATGAACACTTTATGAATAAAAAAGTAGCAAAAATGGACTAATGCACATTCAACAAGTTTTCCAAAAAGACAATTATTAAAACATTTTTTCTAAATGCAACTATATGCCATGATGCAATCTAGCATATATACAACTTAAATGCACATGCTCTAACCGACTATATGACACATAAGCTAATGCTATCTCCTAACAGCACACAAGTGGCACACACGCCAATCAACAAAATTCCCACCATCGTCATCAACACATCCCGTCCTCAAGTAAGAAGGAAAGGAGATAAGGGAGAAGAGAAATAGGAAAGATCTCACCAAAGCGTCTTCATTTTCCCTTTTTCGTGCATCATATGATGTGGGGCGCACCTATGGATGGAGATAAAAAGAAACACACGGCAATATATACAAAATAAACTATATACAAACTAATCTAAACATATATTTTTTGGAAAATTTTCAAATTTTTCGAGTTTTAGGCATTTTTCAACTTTTTTCAAAAATCAACGATATATACAAAAGAAATAAAATCCTCCCCACACTTAAGTCTTACTCGTCCCCGAGTAAGTGACTCAAATATGGAAGGAGAGAAAAAAGAAAAGGAAAAACAAAACAATCTGTTTGGGTTTTTCAATTTATGGGAATTCCCTCCCCACACTTGGTATTTACATGGTGTGAGGGGTGAATTCAAAACAAATAACATGTTTTTGGGTTTTTAAATATTTTGAAAAATAAAAACTTGTTTTTGGGGTTTTTGATTTTTTTTTTTTTGAAGAGAAATCACAATATGAACAATATATACAAGAGGGTTAGTTCTAAGTAAATGCATGGACGAAATAAAAATCCTAAAACTAAATGCAAAATGATATAATACAATGTCATGATCTAAGTAAATGCAAACTACACTATATGGATGCAAGGCTAACATGTGACGATATGTTACAAAATTAAATTCTAATGCAAGCCTAAATGGATGCAACTAAATGGATAACTAAGCTAAGATATAATACAACTATCTAAATGCATGCGAAAATATAAATATGATGAAGATTTGGATTAAAAGGGATCATACTCATGGGTTTCCGGCCTCAAGAGTATCCAGTGAAATCAGAGGATGTAGTATCAAATTGGCCATGACTGGCCTCAGCAAAAGACGCATCTACATCCTGGGCTCCCGAACCAGAGCCGCCACCCTGCACAATCTCGAACCGTGGACCCATCCTGTCAAACCACTCGGCATTCTGAGCC
>JAIUZE010019807.1:0-14258 GCA_022085475.1 Heliosperma pusillum
AAGTTGTAAATTATATGAGATGGACCATTTCACACGTATATTTGCAGATCATCACCTAAAATGTTAAGTATGACTTATTTGTTGTAAGTTTGTATTTAACTGTTAAATATGATTTTACAAGCTCAAATATATGTTAATTGTCACATGTCACACATATGACAATTGACAAAATGTATAAGATAAAATGGATCCCATATTAACCTATGTATAACCGGTTTTTGGGTGGTTATAGGTTAGTATAAGCATGCCTTGAGATTAAATGCTAAGACATGTTTAATACCCTAACTAAACCTAAGCCTACACTAGCTCCATGGGTAAGGGAGAAAGCAAGCATGCTTGTCTCCCTCCCATCTCCCAAAACCGGCATGCCCAAGTGCAAAGAGGAGAGAATAAGTTCTCTTCTCTACTTCACATAAAGAGAGTTGTGTGTTGATTAACTTATCTCACTAGAAAATAAGCACAAACATGTTGTTCTTACTACATTCTCATACATATATACACCAAGTTATATTACTATTTGTAGTAGTGATAATAACGTGAAGGAGTCTTGTTATTACACCTAGCATTGTGTAATAAGGAGACGATTTGGGATAGTCTAGTTGCATCCAAAAGGAGTGCTTCTACACTTGGAGCTTAGGAAGTTCATCTTTAAATTGAATAGCTCAAGAACAAGGATAGGAAGGAGTCCTATCCTTGTGTCCTTACACGTCCTAAGCAATGTGAGGAAATCGATTTTCTTCTCTTATTGTTTCGTTTTTGTTTGCATGTAACTAGATCTTGAAACTAATTAAAGAGTTAATTAGTATATTGCTTAAGATATGTCTTAAGTGTAGGTATATGAACCTAACGGCTTCTTCCCTTTCAACAGCAACAGTATGAGTAACTGTTACTTCTTGATCAGTTGTTAATCCTTCATCAGAGTTGGAGGACTCTGTCTGTTCAACAGTCAGTCGGACTGTTACAATCTGGGAGGAAGAAGCAGCAGCAGAGTTACTGTTGATTCCCCCTGAGTTGGTGTCGTCAGTAACAAATAACAGTCCTTGGGTCTGTTGCTAGTCAGTGTTATTCGAATTGTTCAAAGCTTCTTCTTGATTAATCACAAAGTCTTTTCGCACAAGCCCAATCTCGAATTCATCATCATCCTCATCAATTTGTACCTGCTCAAAGAGACTAGATTCATCAAAAATGACATGTACACTTTCCTCAATCAACATAGTCCTCTTGTTATAAACTTTATAAGCCTTGCTATGATTTGAGTAACCAATAAAAACTTCTTCATCACTACAAGGATCGAACTTACCCAAATTATCTTTACCATTATTGTGAATAAAACATTTGCTACCAAAGCATCTAAAGTATGAAATGTTGGGTTTTCTTCCACGTAATAATTCATATGGTGTTTTATTGAGTAAACGTCTTATCATGACTCGATTATGAATATAGCAAGCGGTATTTACCGCTTCGGCCCAAAAGTTTCGAGGAAGCTTACTACACAATAACATGGTTCTAGCTATGCCTTCAAGAGTTCTATTCATGCGTTCAACAACGCCATTTTGTTGAGGAGTTCTTGGGGCGGAGAAATTATGATCAACACCATTGTCATCACAATAGGCACGAAATGATGAATTTTCAATTTCGGTTCCATGATCGGTTCGAATGGAAACAAGTTTTAAATCAAGTTTGTTTTGAATTCTTTTTAACCAAATTAAAAACTCATCAAATGACTCATCTTTGAAACTCAAGAACAATGCCCAAAAAAATCTAGTATAATCATCAACAATGACACAAACGTAGCGACTCCCTCCTCTACTACGAGTTCTCATGGGTCCACATAAATCAATGTGCAAGAGTTGTAGTGGACGAGAGGTACTCACAACCTTTTTCGATTTGAAGGATCTTCTAACATGTTTGCATTTAGCACATTCATCACAAATTTTATCAAGATCAAATTTTATGTTAGGAAATCTTTCAACCAAGTCAAGTCTCTTGAGAGTATTGAGAGTCTTAGTATTTACATGTCCAAATCGTTTATGCCACAACCAAGGGTCATTTTTCATTACACTCATACAAGACATGGTATGTCCGGATAAGGTGTTTAAATAGGTTAGGTAGACGTCTTTCACTCGTCTACCTTCAAGTATTACCTCATGGGTTGTGGCATCAATGATTAGAAAAAGACTAGCACTAAATTCAACCAAGTTACCACGGTCACATAATTGAGAGATGCTATGGAGATTATGCTTCAAACCTTTGACAAGCCGCACATTGTCGACACAAAGTAACGATGACTTACCAACCTTCCCAATGCCTATTACTTCACCTTTCTTGTTGTCACCAAACGTTACCGTGCCACCATCATAAGGTTCAAGTGAGAGAAATTGGCTTTTGTCTCCCGTCATGTGACGAGAACATCTACTATCCAAGAACCAATTGCAGACGCCTCTCACGAAGCCCTGCAAGAGATTAGACTTTAAGTTTAGGAACCCAAATCATTTTGGGTCCCTTCTTGCAATCAATTTGTTTAAGGAGATCTTTCCGAATCCATATTTGCTTTACAACTTTAATATTTCTCTCCATGTCATTATGTCTCTTTTTGCAAGCAATAAATACATGACCAGTTTTTCCACAATAGTTGCAAATGATGTATTCAGAAAGACCAACATACTTCCTTCTTCGGAAATCAGTTTTGCTAGGATCTGGTTTCTGAATGTAACAGTGCGAATGACTGTTCCATTTAAAACCGAGACCAGGAACTCTATCACACCTCTTGGATTGACTAGTGAGAAAATTCAAGACATTTTGACTTCCTTCCCATTTTTAGACACATGTTTAACTTCATTAAGTTCCTTGCTAAGTTTCTCAATTTTAACCGAAAGCAACTTGTTCTTTTCCTTAGAAATGTCAAGATCATTTTTCATCACGACATACTTGGATTTTAAGTCAATGATGGTGTTGATTTTATGCTCAATGTCAATCTAAGGCTGGAGATTCAAAAGTTCAATTGAGTGACTTTAGGGTTGGAGGAGCAATTCTTGTGATTGTCATGTTGAATCTTAACAAGTTTTTCATGAAGGACTCTAATTTCCCCTTTGAAGGCATTAAGATCAACCTTGAGTATATCATTCTCAGTGGTTAAAGTTTTGACGAGATCATGAGAGGAAGAGTTTTGCTTTTCGATGTCAGAGGCAACAGTCAGAGGAACTATGGCTTTGAGACTGTTAACTTCTTCTTCAAGGTCGACTATCTCAGTTTTAGACGACTCGAGATCTTTTATGAGATCATCACGCTCCTTTGAAATTTTTGAAATTTGGAAAACTAAGGAGGTGTTACCTCTTCAAGTTTAGAGGGGGTAGAGCGAGGGCTAGAGGTTTTAAGGGAATCAAGTTCATTTGTCAAGGTTTTGTTTAATTTCCTTAATCTCTTAAATTCAGCTTCAACTTCAGAAGTAACAGTCGCGATGTCCGTGACATTCAATTCATGTTTTAAAAGAACGTTTTCTTGAGCGATCTCCTCTATTTGATCTTGCATGACATCTAATATATCAGTTTGGTTATGACACTTGTCAAAACGTTTATCAAGTAACTTGCACACCTTGTCTTTGGAGTAAGTTCTAACCTTGGCCTTAAGATATTTTACCTCATTGTCAGAATCAGAATCGGATTTATCCGGATGTGCCATAAGACACCTAAGAGACTCATTTCTAGCAAGCTTATGTGTTTTATTTTGGAGATTGTTTGTTAAACACATTTTAGCCTCAAGTTGCTCCTCGATGCGTTCATCGTCCTCGGAGTCGGACATGCCCCAAATGGCGGACATGACTTTATGCTTAAGTTCTCTCTTAGCCGTGTCTCTTCTATCCTTAGATTTGATGTCATTCCATTTTGGGAATTCTTTAATTAGATGACCTTTGTCACCACATTTGAAACATCCAATGGCGGAATTAGCTCGTCTCTTAGGAAAGTATTTTCTAGCATTGTTCACTTTGAAATTTTTGAATCCTTGGCTATTGACCATCCCAACAAGGTTTCTTGAAAACATGACAAATTCATCTTTCTCTTCTCCTTCCTCATCACTTGAGGCGGATTTAAGAGCAAGTCCTTTTCCCTTTGAGGTCTCACTTAGAGCATTGTCGAGATTTAACTCGTGTGCAATTAGGGACCCCATTAGTTCATGAAAGGTTAAGGTGGTTAGGTCTCTAGCCTCTTCAATAGCGGTGACTTTTGGTTGCCACTTAGCGGTAAGACTACGAAGAATTTTTGGAATGATGTCCTCGGACTTGAAGATTCTTCCTTGACATTTTAGCTCATTAATTATGCTAGAAAAGCGTGAGGCCAAGCTATTGATGGACTCATCCTTCAACATATGGAACATCTCATATTTGTTTATGAGAAGGTCTATACGTTGTTTCTTAACTTGTATGGTTCCCTCATGTGCAAGTTCAAGGACGTCCCATATTTGTTTAGCCGTTGTACAACCGGATATACGACTCACTTCCTCCTCACCAACACATCATTCAAAAATAGTCATGGCTTTAGAATTTTTCTCGGCCAATTTAAAATCATTTTCATTGTAATCTTTTTCGAGTTTGACCGTAAAATATCCCGTCATCATGTCCTTATCTTCAATAATGAGTGGTCCATCTTTAATGATTTTCCGACATTGGTAATCAATACTTTTGATGTAGTGTTCCATTTTGAGTTTCCACCATCCGAAATTCTCACCGTTAAAACCGGGATCTTGGAGTGTTTTGAGGAATCCATAGGCCTAGAATCAAACTCAAAGGCGATTAGCCTCGATCAAGAGCACGAGTCTCTGATACCAATTGAAGGGTTTGTATTCCAAGTACCTAAGAGGGGGAGGGGGTGAATTAGGTACCAATTTAAAATTTTCAACTTAATCTTTATTGTTTGAAGAAAGTTGATTTTTATTGAGAATAATAAATGGATACACCAAATGAAAAGAGTTATCAAGAGTGTATAACTAAATTAGAAAGTTGCTGTAAACTGAATGTCACAGTAAGTCTGACTGTTACTTGTTCGTTTTAGCAGTAAAGGTTGTAGAACGAAGGTGACAGTATTCGAGAGTGTTGCTTTAGAATGTAATATGGAATAAACGAGTAAAGCAAAGTACAACGAAAATTAAATAGTCGAAAGATTAACACAAGAGTTTTGAATTGGTTCAGCCAATTAAAAGGCCTACGTCCAATCTTCTTCTTATTGATTCAATTAAGTAATATACTCCGACTACCTAAGACCCTTACAATAAAAAGGACCAAAAACCTACTCCGGTTGCGAAATGAGTTTATAACTACTCTGTCTCAAAATTGACTCTTTATCTAAGAAAGTTACAAGATCAAATTCCCTGATTTTGTTCTTGTGAAAAGAACGAAGGCAAATTCATTAAGATCTAACTATTATAGATGAAAGAGTACAATACTTAAGACAACAGTTGTCATATCTGTGACTTTTGAAGACTTTGAAGAACTTTTGCAAAGATTAAAAGCTTAAAACTTTGAAGGCAATTTGCAATGAAATGTGTTTTGTTTTCTCAGGAAAGTCTTGAGCAAATGTGAGATGAGTGCTTTCTTATTTATAGAGAAGGAGATGATTTGAAGTGATTAAAGAATTCCTTTGAGAGAGTCAACTCTCAAGCAAAGGAACAAAAGAGTTGAAATATTTAGAAGGTAGTGCACATGTTATAAACATCAAAGTGTGAATTGAAATGTGAAGCTAGACCTTCAACTTTTCTGATTTTTCCTAAAGAAACAAGCATGTTAGGACAAGTGGATTTAGGAAGAAAGGAAAAGAGTCAAGCTATCCTTTTTGCAAATAAGGAGTAGTCTTATGCCTTTTAAGGAAAATGTTTTGGAAAGATTCCCTTACCTTCTTGTTTTCTTTCAAACCTTTTCATTCAATATTTTAAAACATTTGAAGATCATTCTCATGTAAAATCGATTGAAACTTTCAAATTTGAATGATTAAAGAATGTCAGACATAAGCAAGAGTCGTGCTCACTGTGTCTAAGCAGAAATAGATGAGGCAACGGTTGCAAGGACTGTTGCAGTTGTAAGTATCATACTCTTCTATCTTTACAATTAGAAGACTCTTTACAACTCGACTTTTCTTGGGCATTCAACACTTCATCAACTCTTCATCAACTCTTGCTTGGAGATTACTCTTGCTTGGAGATTCATAATTTTCCTGAAAACGTAACTAAAAGGCACATATTAATTAGGCATGTCATCATCAACAAACTTGCACATATTTTCCCTTGCAAATTTGCACCAATTGAAATTAGGAACATCGGAGAGATCACCTAAGCAACTTAATATGCGACTGCTAGGAGCATCACCAATCACACCCATCAACAGAGTTGAAACGATATACAAAAGAAAGTTTCTCTTGAAATCGTCTCCACCATCCCGCTGCTCAATCATCTTCTCTAGTACAAGCTTTTTGGTAATTTTTGAGCTGCTAAACTGCCCTTTAAATCTCTTGACAGCCTCTAAATAATCCTCCTCTTTGGAGTACCTCCCAACTTGAACGATTTCTAATGGACCCATCGGAATTCCAGTTGCCAAGTAGATATCCTCATATGTTATATCCAATTTCGCATTCATCAACGAACAATCAAAAGGATTGAATGACTATACAATCCATCGTGCTAAATGACCATTGATTTCTTCTGTTTGAAGCTTGAGCAAACCCCTAAAAACTATGCTCTGAATGGCTTCAATTTTCTTCTCAGATGGGTTCAACTTTACCAGATTAGTTATCATTGAAGGACTCATCCTCGTAAGTAGAGTCTTAAAGTCATTATTACGTTTCCTTCTTTTCGTAGCTTTGTTCACACTTGAGGTTCCTTCACCATCGTCATTAGGCTTCCTTTTTTTGTTAGGTTGGTTCTTACTTGCACTTGCCTCTTCGCCTTTATCATTAGGCTTCTTACGAGGACTCCTTTGACATTGCACAACCTTTTCTGCTGTAGGAGTTTCCTTTTCCATATTATCTGGTAAAATTTAAGAACAATTATTAGCTTCATAATTGATAACATAATATTACAAATTGATGCAAATGGATAACCTAGATGGTCTTATCATTCACAAATTGTATGCAGGTATGAGTATGTTTAATGCACATATATTGCTTTTTTATGCATATACACGGTAGTTTAACGCACATATGTTGCTCTTTGATGCATGTAAGAGGCTAGATGCCTATTGCCATCATTTACTATTATTTTTGAGCCAAACTATATCGAACGGGATTAAAACTAGAGGAGTGGTATAGTAAAATTAGAACGGGAAACGGTAGTTGAATGCATATATATTGCTTTTTTTTGTTAGGTTGCTTCTTACTTGGACTTGCCTCTTCGCCTTTATCATTAGGCTTCTTACGAGGACTCCTTCGACATTGCACAACTTTTTCTGCTGTAGGAGTTTCCTTTTCCATATTATCTGGTAAAATTTAAGAACAATTATTAGCTTCATAATTGATAACATAATATTACAAATTGATGCAAATGGATAACCTAGATGGTTTAATCATTCACAAATTGTATGCAGATATGAGAATGTTTAATGCACATATATTGCTTTTTCATGCATGTACACGGTAGTTTAATGCACATATGTTGCTTTTTCATGCATGTAAGAGGCTAGATGCCTATTGCCTTATCCATATTTGAACGGCCGCGAGACCTAAAGACACCCTAGAGGGGGAAGAGTGAACCCTTTTCCGAGGGGACGAGATTAAAACTAGTGGAATGGTACCCTAAAAGTAGGACGGGAAAGGGTTTAGGGTTGGATTAGGCAGGACCGCTTCGCGGACCCGCCTAATCCAACCCTTAACCCTTTCCCTTTACCTTATTCGAACGGCCGCGAGACCCAAAGACACCCTAGATGGGGAAGAGTGAACCCTTTTCCGAGGGGACGGGATTAAAACTAGGGGAATGGTACCCTAAACATAGGACGGGAAAAGGTTTAGGGTTGGATTAGGCAGGACCGCTTCGCGGACCCGCCTAATCCAACCCTAAACCCTTTCCCTTATTCTTATTCGAACGGCCGTGAAACCTAAAGACACCCTATAGGGGGAAGAGTGAACCCTTTTTCCGAGGGGACGAGATTAAAACTAGGGGAATGGTACCCTAAAAGTAGGATGGGAAAGGGTTTAGGATTGGATTAGGCAGGACCGCTTCGCGGACCCGCATAATCCAACCCTAAGCCCTTTCCCATATCCTTATTCGAACAGCCGCGAGACCTAAAGACACCCTACAAGGGAAACAGTGAACCCTTTTCCGAGGGGACTGGATTAAAACTAGGGGAATGATACCATAAAAGTAGGACGGGAAAGGGTTTAGGGTTGGATTAGGCGGGTCCGCGAACTAGCCCTAAACTCTTTCCCTTATCCTTATTCGAACGGCCGCGAGACCTAAAGACACCCTAGAGGGGGAAGAGTGAACCCTTTTCTGAGGGGACGGGATTAAAACTAGGGGAATGGTACCCTAAAAGTAGGACGGGAAAGGGTTTAGGGTTGGATTAAGCAGGACCGCTTCGCGGACCCGCCTAATCCAACCCTAAACCCTTTCTGTTATCCTTATTTGAACGGCCGCGACACCTATAGACACCCTAGAGGGGGAAGAGTGAACCCTTTTCCGACGGGACGGGATTAAAACTAGGGGAATGGTATCCTAAAAGTAGGACGGGAAAGGGTTTAGGGTTGGATTAGGAAGGACCGCTTCGCGGACCCACCTAATCCAACCCTAAACCCTTTCCCTTATCCTTATCCGAACGGCCGCGAGACCTAAAGACACCCTAGAGGGGGATGAGTGAACCTTTTTCTGAGGGGACGGGATTAAAACTAGGGGAATGGTATCCTAAAAATTGGGCTAGATTACACTAGCAGCCGCAATGTTACGTAGCATACTTTTACGCGATATCGTGGTTGTACATATTTTATGCATGTACACGATTGTTTAATGTACATATAAAGTAATTCCATGCATATGCAAAAGATAAGAATAAGTTGAGACGACTTTCTTGAATGAGTTTGTTGTGGTTCAACATTTTTGGTTACTGAATTAGATGCCTTGCCTATTAATTCATTATCATGTTTTGGTTTGGTTGAATAAAAAGTATGAATTGAGACCGGTTTTTTACCTGGTGGTTTTTTCTTTTGTGCGACATTTTTCGTCCCATATCTGTCAATGATTTGAGAGATATTTTATGAATGTAAAAACACATATGGCTATACAAATATCATGTAGAAAGTAGGACATAAATTAAGGCAAAATGATTCTAACATTACTTCAAAGTACAAACCATTACATAAGTCTTAATTATACAAAGTACAAACCATTTTAATTATACATAATACAAAAGGTTGGCAAAAAGACAACTTTAAAACCGCATCAGACTAAAGCACCAAGCCAAATACATTTCATTTGCAAAATATAAACTTGGGCTATCTAGAGTTTACATAACCTAATCTAAGTTAAAGTTCTACGAACTAGTAATTGTGTTGCAACTACATATGCTGTTTGGAATGTCAAGGTTGGCATAGCGGGGACCGCATCATTAATTTCTCGAACATTGACATCATTAACCACCCTAAGATGTGCACTCTGCAATGGATTTCGTTCTTGGTAATTATGCAATAGTAACCTAGCTGCCATATTCTGTGTCAGGTAACATTTACACCTTTGAGAAATTATTCTAGAACCCCTACGAACTATCCTAACGCCATTAACATCATTAATTCGCAAGTTGGCTCTGTATGCCGCATGAAGAAGAGGTGCGTCAACATGAAAAAGGAATAGTTCAGACCATTTTTTTACAGATAGTGGCCATGTTTGCCTTGTCAAACTGACTATCAACTATACTTAAAATTGTTTCCATGATATCTTGATCATCAAGAACACCACTTTGTGCTTGACTACGCCTACCATCTACCTGAACTTCATGACCTTCAAATGTCCAACTAACACTTGTTTTTTTTGCGGTTACATAATTATGAATGAATTGTTATCTATCTTCATCCTCAAGATTGATTACCCACCCCAAGCAACGATTGTTCATATTAGACCTAGGATGAAAGGGGCAAAGTTAGGAAACGATATACGTAGTTAGATAGGCTCCTAAAAACCTACATCTTATCTAGAGAGTCATTGATTCCGTAAGTAGGAGTACCATATTGAGGAAGCGAAAAGAAGTAAAGCAGCGGAATAATCAATTTGGATGTAGAAACGAAGAATTTAGTCGAACATAGAGGAATCAATTGTATTGAAAATGAATCAGCAATAATAGTCGTATAACACAAAATTAGGGTTAGGATTGTAAACAAAATAATCAGAAATCAGATGATAAAATACTAAATTGAATATAGGAAAACTTAATTAAACATACATGCAACAGTTGAAAACAACAAAAAGAAAAGAAATCAGATGTAATCACGCATTTCTAAAGCATGAATTGAAGTAATTTGAAGCACAACAAAAGTACAAATTGAGTAATAGCAAAGAAATAGTAGAAAATAAGGAATTACCTAAACTTAAGCGAGAAAAGTCTTGAAATTGGCGGAGTAATATGCTCAAAATCACAGCTAGGGCGGTTGATCGTTGCAGGAAAATGCCATGATCAAATGAAGAAGAAGATGATCGAAGAGAGAGACAGTGAGTGAGTGAGAGATGAGTGAGAAAGAAAAAAGCGAGAAAGTCTTGAAATTGGCGGAGTAATATGCTTAAAATCAAAGCAATGTCGGTTGATAGTTGTAGGAAAAATTCATGATTAAACGAAGAAGAAGATGATCGATGGAAGAGAGAGAGTGAGTGAGAGATGAGTGAGAAAGGGAAGCAGTGACAATGAATGAGATTTGAAAGGTTTGGTGGGGTGTGCGAGAAAGTATAATGAGCGGGTCATTCACAATTAACTCGTTAATCTCAGCCGTCCATATTATTAGATCTAAGGGCTGTGAGTGGTTCTCACAGTTCTCATTATACTAGCAGTTCTCACCGGATCCCAAATATATATATTTATATAGATAGATATAAATATATATATATCCTATTATATATCTAATATATATATCTATCTATATATATATATATATATATCTATATATATAAATAATATAATATAATTATATATATATATATATAGAGGCAAGTTATAATGAGTCCACCTCCATAATTGAGTCCTTAAGTCCTAATACTAACCATTAGATTAAATGAAATGGATGGTTATGATTAAATTAGAGATTTTTGTAATTAAATAGTGAAATTAGATATTAATTACATGCAGTCTGCTTTTTGTACTCCCAATACTGACAAATTCACAATAATTAGAATCTCATTGATTAGTGTTGTACGTGAAAACAAAAAAAATGCTTCATCTTCTCCTTTTTTTTTCCCCGACTCACTCCATTTGATGAAACCATTTTCCGTTTGATGATTCAATTTTTTCCATTTAATCAACCTACTTCTCTCTCTAAAGTTAAACATCCATATCTTTTTTTTCTCTCAATTGAAGGCCGTCTTTCGTAGCCTTATGGCTGACATGCAGATTATACTGCTCAACAATGGTAATTTTTTTATTCTTAATTAAGATTTGTTATATTGTTTTTTTGTTACAATATAATCGTTTTATTGTTGACGAAACTGTGTATGGGTTACCAGGTTTAAATTTTTGCATCATGAACGATTATTATTAACTGGATAAATTTGATGATGAATGAATGTAGGTATAGATGATGATAAATTTCTTTTTGTATAAGCAACTGGTTGAAATTTCATAAATTGTAGTTAGAGTTTTATAATTTGTAGTTAGAGTTTCATAATTCTATAAGTTTGTGTATTGGTTACCAGGTTTAAATTTTTGCATCATAAACGATTATTATTAACTGGATAAATTTGATGATGAATGAATGTAGGTATAGATGATGATAAATTTCTTTTTGTATAATTGACTGGTTGAAGTTTCATAATTTGTAGTTAGAGTTTTATAATTTCTAGTTAGAGTTTCATAATTCTATAAGTTTGTGTATGGGTTACCAGGTTTAAATTTTTGCATCATGAACGATTATTATTAACTGGATAAATTTGATGATGAATGAATGTAGGTATAGGTGATGATAAATTTCTTTTTGTATAAGCAACTGGTTGAAGTTTCATAATTTGCTGTTAGAGTTTCATAATTTGTAGTTAGAGTTCCATAATTTGTAGTTTCATAATTTGTAGTTAGAGTTTCATAATTTGTAGTTAGAGTTCCATAATTTGTAGTTTCATAATTTGTAGTTACAGTTTCATAATTTGTAGTTAGAGTTACAGCCTTTATTGATTAAAGTTACGTGAAGATGAATTATAGTTACGTAAGTCACTGTTGAAATGAAAAGTCAGACTAGTTCAAGGTACAAAAATAAAAAGTTTCATTATGAAATGTTAAAGTTACATGTACAGGTTTTAAGTGAAAAAAAAAACTTTAAAGTTTCATATCGATTAAAGTTTCATAATTTGTAGTTAGAGTTTCATAATCAGTAGTCAACACACAGGTCTATCCTTGTTTATCCTAAAGTTTCATAAATAGTAGTTAGAGTTTCATAATTTGTTGTTAGAGTTTCATAAACAGTAGTTAGAGTTACAGTTTAGACGACTCAACAGCAGTCAACAACACACTTCTATCCTTGATTATCTAAAGTTTCATTTACAGGTGACGATAATACATCATCAACTGAAGGTGAGGAGGGATTTTGTAGAAGGGTGGAGGAGGAATTCAAACCGTTCATCGGCATGGAGTTCGAAGATGTTGAGGAAGCTGTATCGTTTTACAAGGTTTATGCGCTTGCTTGCAGATTTGATGTCCGGCGTTACACGACGAAGAAGTGGCGCGACGGGACAATAAAGTCGAAGCTGCTGGTGTGCAATAGGGAGGGTTTTCCTTACAAGGCCGTTGTAAGGACAGACGACATAGTCGGATCGCAGGAAAGGAAAAGAAACATTAAGAGGATTGGTTGCAAAGCTAGGGTTAGGTTAGTTTCAAGAAAAGGTATTTTGATGATTGACCGCTTCCAAGAGGGACACAATCATGAACTAGTTTCAATACAGGACAAAGAGTTTCAGAAGTTATCAAAAAACATATCGAAATATCACAAGGCAATGATCGTATCTAATTCAAGGGTGAGTTGCATTAATATATTATAGCATTTTGATTGTAATGTTTCGTAGTCATTTGCAGGACACATTGTTTTATTGTTATATCAGACATTGAAGGCTTAGAATTGACATTTATGGTAAAACGTCCTTTTTTGTGTTTTCATTGCAGCTAAAAATAGGAGCGACAAAGACTTACAGGATGTGTAAGGAGCATGTGAATGGGTTCGAGAATATTGGAGCTAGCTTAAACGACTTCAAAAATTTTCAAAGAGATGTAAAGTGTTTCATACATGAAAGGGATGGGCAGCTTTTCATTGATCATTTTAAGAGCATGGCCGAGACGCGGCCCGGCTTCTACTTTGATTATGAAGTTGACGAAGATAATAGCCTTTGTCGGGCTATTTGGGCAGACAGTGTTGCCAGGACCAATTACGAGGTATTTGGCGATGCAGTTTCATACGACCCCACCTACGCAACTAACAAATACTCTATGATTTTCACACCCTTCACAGATGTGGACAATCATAAGAGATCCGTCACTTTTTGTGGCGCACTTATTGCAAATGAGAATTTTGAGTCTTTTAATTGGGTGTTCAAACGGTTTCTCATTGCAATGGGAGGTAAGGACCCAGAGTACTTAATTACCGATCAAGACCCGGGTATTATTAAATCATTCCCACTGGTTTTCAAGACAGCGAGGCACCGTTTTTGTATGTGGCATATTATGAATAAGGTAAATTCATTTGTTATTCTTTATTATTATTTTGTGTATGTTGTAGTTTTGCAATATTTTTCTTTTTACTTTAAGCATGTATATTGTAACTCTAAGTAGTTTTTATGAAACTCTAACACCAACTAAGAGTGTGTTGTTGACTGCTGTTGAGTCGTGTATACTGTAACTCTAACTAGGTTTTATGGAACTCTAATTACAATTTATGAAACTTTAGTCCATGTATTCTGTAACTCTTTTTATTATTTATGAAATTGTTTTTGTATGTGACATATTATGAATAAGGTACCCAGCAAGTTTGGGACCGCGAGGAAGGACTACCCTGATTTCTTGAAGAAATTAAATAGTATCGTTTGGGACGAAGAACTAGAGAATTCCGGCTTTG
>JAIUZE010019808.1:0-35995 GCA_022085475.1 Heliosperma pusillum
TCCTACCTTGTGGATAGCTCGAGGTAAAGAAGTCGACTATTGGGGAACTGGACAAGGAACTTATGCCTGTTTGTAGACGTATTGGTCTTTCATGTTGTATGATTCTATGAGTTTTAGAAGGTGAGATGCAAGCCGGCTAAGATTGATAGAGTTTGGATTACCGATTGTTAACTGATTCACATGATTACGTGTTGATTAGGGTTTGAGTGTATCAGGGCCATGTTACATGGTAACCGCTGAGCCAGCATACCAGCTTCCCTACCTCGAGTTATATTTTATTATCGGAGTCACATGATAGCTTTCATATGATAGGTTATATGTTAGTTATTTGTTTCATAACATGAAAAGCATATCATATATGTTAAAGTTTTTTTGGATTTTCCATATACATCTCTTTTATGTTATTCATGTTTTATTAAACTTGACATTTTGTGGCTGGGAGAACTCGGAGTTACTCCCCACTGACTGTGGCTTCCGTGTTTATATTTAATGCGGTTGGCAGGTTTGTGATGCATACTGGGGTACATTGACGAGCTAGCGAGCGAAGTATTTACCTTGGACCTATATTCGGTTCTTAGGATTGTATATTATTATACACTCTTTTATTTACGTATTTATACGGGAAATATGTCTCCCGTTTTGGATATTTCTTTTGTATAATATTATTTCCTTTTTGTTGAACCTTTTTATTTAAGACACCTTCGTTATGTATTATCATCTTTTATTTAGTTAAATTATTTTTTTCTTTCCGCAAATTTGAGGGTGTCACAGTTAATCTCAGTTGAATCTTAATGTTGTACAAATTTCACTACTTCAATACTTGTGTATATAATAGTCGTCATTGCTACTCTAATATAATTCAGTAGTCATCACTGTTTTACAGGCGCACATCTAGGTGGTCCAATTGATTAGAAAAGGTGGTTGATTGAGTGTAAAATTGATTACGCGTTTGGTCTTGGCGTTTATTGTGGTTCGGTGCCAAGTTCTCTCTGTCTGTGGCCATATGAGTGATTGAAAATTGAGAGATTTTAGGTGCTATAGTTTCTATAGTTAGTTGCTTTTAAGTTTATGAGAGTTTATATATCGGTTTTTCTAACGTAGGGACGGATTTACAAGATAATCTCATTAGTTATTGTAACAATAATTTTTTATACTTACATTTTTGATGAGATTATCTTGTAAATCTTCCATATTTAACTTATTAACGTGTGCAAGCAAGAGTAAAATAGCAAGAGTAAAATAATTATGAACCTAAAAAGCTCTCATAGTAGAATCTCATTAGTACAGTTTAATTTTAGTAACATAAGAGGAACATAGGAATAATACAAGAATTACTCAAGAATAACGTAAGAGTTACACATGAATGACATAAGACTAATACATGAGTAACATAAGAATAACACATGAGTAACACAAAAAAAACCCAAGAAAAGTAACATAAAAATAACAAATGAGTAACACAAGGATAACCCACAGTAACACAACAATAACACAGATTAACACCGGAATAACACAACAATAACATAGAGGAACACCAAAGTCATAACAATAGCACAGAGTAACACCGGAGTAACACAAGAAAAGTTACATAAGAATAACACATGAGTAAAACTAGTATTACACCAGAGTAATACAATAATAACACACAGTAATACCAGAGTAACATAAGAAAATTTTCATATGAGTAACACCGGAGTAACACAACAATAACACCGAGTAACACTGGAGTAACACAATAATAACACAACAATAACACAGACTAACACCAGAGTAACACAAGAAAAGTTAAATAAGAGTAACACAGAGTAACACCGGAGTAACACAACAATAACACCAAAATAACACTGGAGTAACACAAGAATAACACAACAATAACACAGACTAACACCAGAGTAACACAAGAAAAGTTAAATAAGAGTAACACAGAGTAACACCGGAGTAACACAACAATAACACAGAGTAACACTGGAGTAACACAAGAATAACACAAGAATAAGACAGAGTTACACCAGAGTAACACAAGAAAAGTTTAATAAGAGTAACACAGAGTAACACCGGAGTAACACAACAATAACACATAGTAACACTGGAGTAACAGAAGAATAACACATGAGTAATACAAGAATAACACATGACTCCATGAGACCAATCTGTGAGACCGTCTTCTACAAGCTAACACTAATTTAAATTATTTGTTAAAAAAATATACACACATGCTGCCACGAATTCATAGCATTTTCAAAGGCAGAACATACTAAATTTCTATTATAATTTCACTCTTACAGTTAGTAAATGCAGCTTACTCAGAAATCAAATCACTAATGGACAGTTTGAATTATACTCTAAAAAATTAAGCAAATAAACAAAATTTATGCTACCCTTTAAATGATTAAATACTCTAATTATTCATATTTCTACAAACACATATATAAAAAAAACTCTCAGCAACATCTCCAACATTAACTCCACGTCTATATAACTACCACCACCATTGCGCACCATCACCAGCCACGTTCACGGACCATCTCACCTCTCCACCATGACCAGCCTCACTCAAACATACAAACCACCGGAACCGACGCGTACGTGAGCGTGTTCGAGTTTGTCGTCGTTGGAGCCTAAGAAGACGGGGCTAGTTGCGGACTGAAGGCGATTTATAATTGATGCGCGTCATTTTAGACCTAGATTTCGATTGGGACTGTTAGTTAGGGTTTCCGCCATGAAGATCTATCTTATAATCAATCAGAAAACAAGTTTAAAAATTAGTGCACAAGATGAACGAAAATATTAATAGAAAAGGGGACAAACTTTTATGAGAGAGAAAGTCAGATGAAAGTTCAGAGACAAACTTTTATTGTAGTATAGTCTGATAGTCTGATAAGTGCTGGATTTGTTTGTTTTAGATTAAATCTTAGCCGCACTTTTTTCCTTATTCAATGGTCTAGATTTGTGAGTACCAACTCACCGTAAGACACTAAACTTACAAGAACCTAACACTATATATATATATATATATATATATATATATATATATATATATAGATTTAGGATCCGGTGGAAACGACCACTCGGTGGAAAAAGTGGAAACGACCTATATGTACATTGATATATGATAGATACACCATTTTTTTTCTCTTTAACAAATCTCACATACGCTTTTTATTATCATAGGTACGCATTTTACGAGAATTCTATATACACTTTTTTCTACTGTAGGTACACACTTTTACCAGATTTCTATGTACATTTTTTAAGGTCGTAGGTACACTTTTTTCTATTCTAGGTACATTTGTTTTTACCAAATCTCACACATTTCAAACTATTGCCAGTATACTGAAATACGAATTATATAGGTACATTAAATATTATTCTAGTTACACAAAATATTATTCTAGGTACACAAATATACTACCTAAATACACGTATATAATAACAACCCCAAATTTAAAAATCCCCAAATCAACACTACAAATATCACGCATAACCATTGCACCACTACCACACATCCCTGAACAACACCCACCACCGTCACCATACTGGCGTCACTCATGCCGGCGATCATGCAAGTAGGATACTGAGTGCACCGTTAACCTCCAACGGCGCCGACGACATTACTTATACCCATGTTGTGCACCACGAAAATAACCAAAGATCTCACCGGAGTTGTAGATCAAAGGCCTAGCACCACGTTCGTCGATGTTTCAAAGTGTTCCGATGAATTAGAAGCGACGACGACGACGGTTGATCGGTGATGGTGATGATGGAGCTACTCTGATATCACACGACAATTTGACGGAGTTGTTGGCTATCGTCGTCGCCGATGGAGACAACATAGATTAAGTTGAGATGATATGTAATGGT
The DNA here is from genome assembly GCA_022085475.1 of Heliosperma pusillum. NCBI lineage: Eukaryota > Viridiplantae > Streptophyta > Magnoliopsida > Caryophyllales > Caryophyllaceae > Heliosperma > Heliosperma pusillum. The sequence continues at coordinate 3,862 of JAIUZE010019808.1, forward strand.
GATGATGGAGTTGCGTCGGACATCACGCGACGATTGATCGTAGTTACTGGCCATTGTCACCGGCGATGACGACGGAGTGTTGGTGGCGACGACAAGTAAGTGACGATGATAGGTGATGAACAGTGATGAGGCAATTTGGGTGGTGGGCTGATGATGTAAAGGTGGATATGATTTAGGGAAAATATATAAATGGAGTTTGGTTGTGAGAAAGTGATGCGCGTGGGATTTATCATGGTCGTTTCCACTTTTTGCACCGAGTGGTCGTTTGCACCGGATCTTGACTCTATATATATATATATATATATATATATATATATATATATATATAGAGAGAGAGAGAGAGAGAGAGAGAGATAAGATCAAGAGAGTCCACCTCTTTTTTGTGAGTCCATGAGTCCCCATCCAAACCATTGAATCAAATGGATGAGGGGCTAGGATTAAAACAAAATGAAGGGCCAAGATTTTGAGACACACCCAATCTATTCCTACTCAAACCCTAATACAAATACCCTTCTATCCATCAATTTCTCTCATTTTCACATTCAACCACTCTCTTTCTACCTCCCTTCTCTCTCTATAATCTCTCAAAAAACCTCACAAAAAAAAACCCTAAAAACAAACTTATCCCCACCGGCCCACCACTCCTCCACCGCCACCTCCTCCCTCACTCACCCACCGGCACCCTACTCCTCCTCCACCATCCGAGTCCATCCCCCCGCCGGCATCACCCTCCCCCGCTGCCGCCTATCCTCCTCCGACCAACCTCCTCCACCAACACCCACCTCCACCGCCGCTCTCCTCTTCGCCACCCTCCTCCCTCCTGCCTTTGACACTGTCCCTCTCCCTCATCCTCTACCTCCCGTCTCCCGTGCTCCCTCCTCCGCCCCCTGCACCCACCATCAACATCAACATCCCACCAAACAACCACCACCAAGTTTCAGATCTAAAAAAATTAGATCTTGTTTTAAAAAGTTTCTTCTATTTTCTTTAATATATCTGTTTTTTATTAAGATTGCACATGTTTTTATTTTTATTTTATATGTTTTTTTTCTAGATCTATTTTTTTTCTTTTCATATTTACTTGTTTTTTTTAAATCTTGTTTTTTTTTCCAAAATTTCTCATGTTTGTTGCTTTTATTTTTTTTAGATCTAAAAAATCACCATTTGTTTTTTTGTGGTTAGATGTTTTATTTCACTGAAGTGACACTATTAAGTACTGAAGTGACACTATTAATTACTGAAGTGACACTATTAATTACTGAAGTGACAAGTATTGAAGTGACACTATTAAGTACTGAAGTGACACTATTATTATTGGTGGTTGTTGAAGTTACACCATTATTAGCTAAAGTTACACCATTATTAGTTAAAGTGTTCTTTTATGTTATTTTTACTTTCTAGATCTATTTTTTTTAATTATATCTTGCTTTTTTTTTATGTTATTTTATTTTTCCAAATCTGTTTTTTTTTGTTATATTCTTTTTACATCTTTTTTTTAATTTTTCAAATTTCTTATGTTTTTTTATTTAATTTTAGATCTTTTTTTTACTCTTAAAAGACTGAAGTAACACTCTTAAAAGACTGAATTAACACTCTTAAAAGACTGAAGTAACACTCTTAAAAGACTGAAGTAACACTCTTAAAAGACTGAAGAAACACTCTTAAAAGACTGAAGAAACACTCTTATAAGACTGAAGTGACACGTTTAAGGACTGAAGTGAATTTTTCAAGGACTGAAGTTACGCTCGTAAAGACTAGAGTTACGCTTATAACACATCTTAGTTTGAAGTTACACATATAATGGTTGAAGTTACACTCGTATTGACTAAAATTATACTCATAAAAGGCTAAAATCACATAAAGTTGTCTTAAAGTTACATAAATTCAAATTAATATAATCGGAATCACAATTTAGTTTGAAGTTACACAAAGAATGGTTGAAGTTACACTCGTAATGACTGAAGTTACACTCATAAAAGGCTAAAATCTCATAAACTTGTCTTAAAGTTACATAAATTCAAATTAATATAATCGGAATCACAATTTATCTTGAAGTTACACAAATAAAGGTTGAAGTTACACTCGTAATGATTGAAGTTACACTCATAAAAGGCTAAAATCACATAAAGTTGTCTTAAAGTTACATAAATTCAAATTAATATTATCGAAATCACAATTTAGTTTGAAGTTACACAAAGGATGGTTGAAGTTACACTCGTATTGACTGAAGTTACACTCATAAAAAGTTGAAGTTACAAAAACTTATTGTTACAATATGAATGTAAGTGTAGGTGGAATTCATTAAACCCCACCCATTTTAATCTAATCTTGTCCTTCCATCTTGTTCTCATCTTGTCCATTCATTTTTGTTCTAATCTTATCCCTTCATCTTGTTTTAATCTTGTCCCTCCATCACCTTCATCCAAAGGCTTGGATGAGGACTCATGGACTCAAAAAAAATGGTGGACTCACAAGAACCTATATATATATATATATATATATATATATTATATATATATATATATATATATATATATATATATATATATATATTGATTACTTCCTAGTTTGTAAAAAATGTTAATTTTATACAATTTCAATTTTACATCCTCCTACAACCGCAAATGATCATGTAAAGTATGTAGTCCATCATTCAAAAAACTCAATTCTCTCGCTTATCCCTCCTAAAAACCTAAAGGCACATGACTTCAAAAAAGAGCGCGTCCCCAACTTTTTAGTATACTTTAAGGGGAGTAATTTTAGAAAAGAGATTTATAAAAAGGTATAACTATTAAATTACTCAAAATTTAAATTGTATTACGTAATACTCCCTCCTATTCACAATAACATTCCTCCTTTCCATTTTTATCTATTCAGAATACCTTCCCCCTTTCCTTTTTTAATAAACTTTTATACTTATTTTAATCACATTACCCTACAACAATACCCCACAATACCCATACTTTATCTTATTTTAATCACCTTATCCCACAACAATAATTATTTTAATCACTTCACCCCACAATACATTCCCTCTCTCCAATCACCTCATCACCCCACCACAATACTTTATCTTATTTAATTACCCACCCTTAAGTTTTGGTCCATTCTTGAATGGGGAAAGTTATCCCGAATAGAAGGGAGTACAATTTAAATTTTGAGTAAATTAATAATTATACCTTTTTATAAATCTCTTTTCTAAAATTACTCTCTTTTAAAAACGTTTTAATAATTTACTCACATAAAATGTTCTGAGGTCAAAAATTGCACCCAAATAGACTTTAAGGTGAAAATTTATGTTTTATGACATCCCCTTGTTTATGGTATTAATTTGTATGTTTTAGACCATAATTTCTTGGTTTAATTGCGAATAAATTTAATTGCAAACCATAGTTTAGTCGTTTTATTTGCCAAATTTAATTGTTCATTGCCCTAATTGATGTGGTTGTAATTCAATTATGTGGTTTTCTAACCCTAAAATTTTTATTTTGTAAGTTTAATTTCTGGGTTTGAACCCCAAATTGATGAATATGAGCCCTAATAATAATGACCAAAATCGCAGGCCTAATTGGGGAAAAAGAGAACCTAAAATCGCACCACTAAGTTGATGAATACTATACTAAGTAAGGTGAGATTTGAGAGAGAAGATGAATATACCTTAATTGGGGGAAAATGAAGAAATTATGAGGATGAATTATAGGACTGAGGTGACGAGGAGTGTAGGAGAGAGAGTAGAGAATAATGGTTTGTAAGATAGAGGAAGGACATTTTGGTCATAAAAATAGATTTCAAATCAGAAAATTCAAATCTTGACGGAAATTGTAACATAGTGTTATTTTTGGGTGCAATTTTTGACCTGAGAATATTTTATGGGAGTAAATTATTAAAAAGTTTTTAAAAGGGAGTAATTTAAGAAAAGTGGTTTATAAAAGAGTGTAACTTGTTTTTAATAAGTTTTAGTATTCGGTGTCCGTTTGTTATGCTAATTGCATAACATAATCAAATCATGAATTCTTCTAATTTTAGGTGACTAAATATTTGGGTGACTAAATATTTGACGTAAAATTATGAAAATAGTGTTAGTAAACTTCAGTTATAAAAATAACTTATTTCATAAGAATGATTAATACTTTTGGACCCATACTTTTTATGATATATTAGTATTGGTGCCCGGCCCCGCCCGGGCAACCTTTATTTATCATTAAAATTTATTTTAATTAAATATATTTTAAAATTGCATAACTCATAAATTTATCATTAATATATTTTCTTATGACATATCTTAAAATTACGATAAAAGAAAGTATGCGACAATTCATTGCTCCCACCATTAATATTTTACTTTAATCAATTGATCAGCTAATTATTCATATATACTTTTTTTATAGTTAGTATTGTTTCTTTTATTACATTCGTTACTACTGTTACTTTCACTACTCCCGTCGTAATTTTTGTTACTTTCACTACTCCCGTCGTAACTATTGTTTCTTTCACTACTTCCGCTGTAATTATTGATACTTTCACTAATGCCGCATTAATTTTAATAATTTTAATAATTTCACTACTCTTGTTGTTGTTCTATTACTTTCACTACTCATGGTTCTAATTTTGTTACTTTCACTACTAGTTTAGATCCCATGCAATTGCATGGTTTTTTAAGGAGGGAATATATAAATGAGAAAATATTCTTAAAGCCTAATACGACTTTTTTTTTAATGTTGAATGTTGTAACATGTTATTAGTTGTATATAAGATGAAAATATAGAAAATAGTCTTGTCGATAGCTTTTTCATTCTTATAAGTTATAACTCATTGATTATTTAACCAAACAATTGGAGTTTTAAGGTCAAAACATTAATTTGAGTAAAATACTTGCGGATATTTTTTTTATGTTTCTCTATTTTTAGAACTTCTTCATATTTTTTAGAATTTGTAACACATATAATTTATCTATTATTACTTTTTTTATCCACAAAACTTATATTGTTTTCGGTATATTTTTATTTAGATAGGCGCCATATGTCAAATTATTAAAATAAAAACTAAGGGTGTCATGCCCACTACTAATATTTAGAGTTTCTTTTTTTTATATAAAAAAAAAGAAGCAAAATCATAAAATTAGTTTTAATAGTGCTTAAAGTTTATTACATTATATAACCTCAATTCTTATATGTTTTCCTGTAAAATGAATTAAGTTTGTAACGCCCTTAAATATATTTATTTCCTTATTAGTATGGGTGAATTTTGGAGGGAAAATAGTGGATAGACTTATTCTTTTAGTTATAGGGGACTAGAATGAGTGATTCCTATAATTTGATTATCTGATGAGTAAACATGCAATTTTAAGAGGCTCATAAATATATTATATATAGGCATTAATCAATTTTAAATAATTATGAAATATTATATCTTTTGGAAACCTAGGTTGATTTATTTTCCTTTTAATAGTTTCAAAAATATTTTTTGTAAGTTAAAAAATTATATAATATATAGATTACTTTAGTTTAATGTAAATCTATGCTAATAATTAATATCATAAGCGGGGCATGTTTATTTTAAGGAAATCACCCAATTCTGTTATTTTCTAAATTTATATTTGCACCAAAATTATATAATATTTACATTGAAATCCATTGTTCAGGTCTATCACACAACACTATCGATTAAAAACTATATAGTATAATTAATTTGTATAACTTTATTTAATTATATGGAAGTCGCTTGGTTTCAGGATTTAATATATACTATTGATTGATTTTAGCTTCCATGCATTGCACATGCATAAAATCTAGTTATTCATAAGAATATCAAGTCTTGAACAACTTGCCTACTGCTGCATACTAAATTACGCACTAAATTATGAAAATTTTCCATCAATGAAATGTTGTATAAGATCTTAGGAAATGTATGCAAGTTTTCTAAGTCAGCTCGTTTTACAGATATTAGAGTTCTTTTTTGTATCTTCACCATGATTTATATCTCACACGCGCGGACACCCTCTGACACCACTATAACGCACCATCCTTAACATTCGCAAACAACCCAAAACCTTACTGCCCAGCACCCAAACCACCACGTGTTTATTGATAAATAAGGCAAGTAAACCATTAATTTCACTAATTAGAAAACCCTAATAAATTCAGCAAAACATGCTAATACTTGTTAAACAACAAAATAATTTCACTAATAATTGGAAAATCATAATCCAGCTTTCAAGTTTTTAGATTAAGCAAGAGGGTATGATATGAAAATCTAATGAAAAAGTGTATGTGAAAGAGTAAATTCCGTATATGAAAAAAGAAATTCCGTAAATAAACGAGCGATATAATGTTTTCAAAAAAATTTACTAGATGTTTTCGTTTTTTCATAATCCGACTAGATGTTCTAAATTTACTAGATGTTCTAAAATATTTTGTCTTTATACTCCGTAATATTATTTTATATTCTTTATAAACATTTATCATAAATTTAGCTATATCACAAGTTGAGTTAGTCTCAAAATAAAGTGATGTTAATACTACTACTTGGTTACACATACAACAACAACATTTCTCATAAATTTGAAAGTGATTATGGGTCGGCTATCGTTCAAGTAGTAGTCAGCGTTCATATTAATTGTATGTTAATACTACCAATACATGGTTACACAACAACAACAAAGCCTTAATCCCAAAATGATTTAGGGTCGGCTGACATGTATTATCCTTTAGAACAATACCTCAGTAATCACACACCACATAATGCAAAAATATAGTTATTGAAAAGTGAAAAATAAATATAGAGTGAAACATAATACAAAAGTCAAAGTTAAACTTATAGGTTTGAAAGTATAATATTTGATTTCCTCATAAAAATATTTTTACTTAAAATCTAAAAATACAGCTTAAAATTATGTTTGAAAATCAAAGTAAAAATAATGTTATAGAGAACCTTAAAACTAAACCAATTATTCTTATAAGAAATTTATAGCTAAAATTAAAATAAATTTGATTAGATATTGTCGACATTAAAACGATAAATTTCCAAAAGTTAGCCTTAGTACACCATTACACCATATAAAATTACGTAAGTTATTTTATAAGTTATCCTCAAGATACGAAATAGTTGTATTAATTGGGAATACACCATGTACATGCCTGCTAGTGTTGTACTTGGTATGTAAATGAAATTGCTTGGAATTAAAACCAATTGTTAAATGTGTAATAATTGAATTTTTCTCGACACTTGCGTAGTTGTGACATTTAGATAATGCTGATTAGATTTGAATTATGAAAAAAAAAACTTACATGCGTCGTGCATGCATAAAACTTACTTAAGATCACCTAATTGGCACGTAAATTATATGAGTGAAACTTATTCATGTAACAATACACCAAACACCAATTAGCTTGGACTAAATTAAAAAAAATAAAATAATAATGATCATAAACTAAATGAAGCTCTAAACCGTTAGTTAAGTTGCAGATCATGCTCTCCTTACAACTTCATGTCATTTTCCTCTTTAACTTCATTCACAACACTTGTATTATGCTATTCATCTCTTGATTCTTTGCTTCGTCTCATCCCCTATGACTTCATCCACGACACTAGATAGAATGAATGCAAAATTGTCTTTAATCTCAAATTTTTCTCGAGTAAAATTTTCCGGAGTATAACCAATCGTCTCTCACTACGCTTGATCCACTATCACCACCGTCATTCTGATATTTTTATTTATCATATGGTTCAATGAACACCCGCATTACCGATTTAACAAACTTTTTATCACTAACATACCAATTATTTACTTGATCTTTCTAGGTAAGAAATTCAAAATTCGTTCGGAGAAACCGTCTCCTATTTCTTAACCACTTTATAAAAAGGGTGATTAATCATATTAGTTAGTCTCGATGCTTTACACAAGAATATCGCAAGAACAAACAAATGAGTTTTCCATTGTAATGGTTGCTCTATTTTGTCTAATGCTGTGAATGCTTTTTTAATGAACTACATACAGATAAACGTATAGTTGGAAAATTTTCCAATATCGTAGTAACTTTCTCCGAATGGCTAAATCTTAGTTATCGGGATCAAATTTTCAATTATCACCATTTTGAACGGGTGTCAACTTTCTTTGGGATCACTTAATCTTAAGAAGGCGTGTATATAAACGTTGAATGCCACGATACGAACCTTAACCCCAAAAATTCGTAGATGTCGTTCTAATTGTTACTTCTATAAATTTCATATCTTTGAACTTCTCCATGGCCGGATCTGACCCAGCGCACTAAATGCCGTCGCATTAGGCCCCATGCCCCGTAAAAAAAAATGTATATATGTATATTGTTACCATAAATTTATATTATGTATATTACCACATTATATATACATTTGCCACAATTTATTATAATTTTGCCACGGGTTATTAAATTTTTATTACCAAAATATATATACATTTACCACTTTTACTAACACTTTAATATGGTTTGTTGGTATTTATAACTACTATTGTTATGTTTATATATGTTTCCCACAACAATTGGTATTATTGTTGTTATTTTCGTCGTTTATTTTTTCCTTATTGTCTGTTTTTTTATAGTTATTAATGACCCTATAAAAATAATTTTATCAACATGCATCTAAATTATCAGCTCCGATCATACATTTTTCTTTCTTTTTGCGGGTGACCGGTACATCACCGATAATACGACCACCTTTTAAACTGACTCAAGATTTTTCTAAACTGTCTATATTTTGTCATAACTACGATATATTCTATTTCATCTATTATTATCATGATTGATATGAGAATAATTAAATGGTATTTTAATTGAGAGTATGAGAAAGATAGTATTAATAAGTTAGATTAGAAAATATCGTACAACATTAAAAACTTTCTGTGGGAGAAATTTGTGAGAGTGAAAAAAAAATGTTTTAAGTGAGTAATACGTAGTAGATTGAATGATTGAGTGTAGTTAGGGAATTAAGTTATTTGTAAGCAACGACAATAGGGCAAGTTTATAACTTAGGTAGAGTAGAAACTAAAGTATTGTGAGAATTTGAAAGAAACCATTTCAAGCGACCATTTTATAGTTGCATAAGTTAATTAGAGTAGAAAAAATAAACTTTGAAAGAAATGTCTCATTTTTTTGAACATTGATTTCAATTTTCATAAATTGTTAAATTTAATTTACTTAAATAAAAATATATTAAAACAATTATTTACTAAGTTTAGGGGTCTAAGTGATAATTTTTTTAAAAAAAAAGGGTATCATTGTTGTATAATGATATACAATTATACAATGAAAACTGAAATTACAAGGCTATAAAAGACGGAAATTAAAACAATGTAAGACAATATTTATCAACCCAATTGAATTGTGTAAAATCACACTTTCCTTAGAGTATTTCGACCATACTAGCCTTTGGGTATCACAAAATTTCTGTAGGATAAGACGATTTTCCTTTGTCTAAGGCAATAACAAAGTTGTATGAACAAAGAGAGTTTTTCTTATGTTAATGTTATGCAAAATCAGAAAACAATTGGTTCTTTATAATTAACTTTTTCTCATATATATACTTTGTAAACTAAAGAATATATATCTGACGACGCTTTTTAACGGTGTCGCTAATTCCGCTAATTAGCTATAATCAAATAACAATTTATAACTCTTAGACCAACACAAACTATCTTAAATAAAGGTAGTAAAATAGTAAGAATATGGTCGAACCCAAGAGAAGGCGGTAATGACTTAATTAATCTAATCTAGACTCTTGCAAAATGCCAATTAACAAAACTAATTACTCTAATCACAAATTAAGACACAAATTAAGACAAAAGCTTAAATTAATTACAAACTATGATATTCACAATGACAAAACATGTAGGATAACATATAGGGGGAAAGTTTGACATGAGAATTGATTAGCAAGTCTAAAATTACCAACAAAAACTAGAGATTCAAAATATTCAAATATGGAGAAACAACTTAGTGTAATTTTCCCAAGTTCCCAACAATTAACAAAGTAAAGACTCTTCCTTTCCTCTCTTCTCTAATTATCTAATACAAGTTTCTAAGAAAATAGCCAACATAAATTAAACCATCCATGGATGACCCTTTACAACCCAACCAATACTTATTAAAACATAAGCACAATCAAAGATGCAAGCTTTAAGCACAAAACGGTAGAAACATGCTAGAATTATGTAATAAAACACTAAACCATGTTCTAATCACACAATAAACCAAATTCCACTCAAAAGATTCCAACTTTAAACCAACGTTACAATCTTTCAAGGTTGCTTCAACAAATATCAAGACAAACTAACCAAATTTATCAAGACAAAGCAATAATTAAACAAACACTTGCTAAGATGGTTAGTCTCAACAACAATTCATTCAACAATGGAATTTAAACATAAGAAAATTGAATTAAATAGAGAAGAAGAGGTTCAAAAGGTCTTACAATGCTAAAAGGAGAGAACTTGTTCAAATTACACTAAGCAATGGAAAATTAGCTACCCATAATCCAAATATTACAACCCATTATGAAGTTCAACCAAAATACAAAACCAAAATGAAGAACAAAATTAGAGAGAATTCTAAGGAAATATGTTGTGGAATGTTGTATCAAATGTTGTGTGTTTCTCTCTCTAAACTTTGGCTCTTATATACCTTTGGTCCGAAAACCTAGGGGCCTTGAGAAAGTGGGCTTCAAAAAAACAAGACGGAGAAATGAAGAACACATGGATGAGACCTGGACGCTGGCAGCGTCCACGGACGCTGGCAGCGTTGTGGTGACGCTGGCAGCGTCCCCTGACGCTGGCAACGTTTCATGCTGCCAGGTTTTCCTTTGGTTGAGCGTCTTGACTTTCGTTGACCCTTTGGCTTTTAGTCCCGCCTTGACTTCCATTGACCCATTGGACTTGATCGTCTTGCATTGATGATTTGTTTCTAACCCACTCCAAGTTCGAGGTTTGGGTCTCGGGTTTCGGGTTTGACTTGACTTTTGTTGACTTCCGGGTTTGACTCTAAAAGTTGACTAAAAATACTAAATAACAACATTATTACAAAGACTAAGGTTAGCATAAAACAATGCTAAAGACCCGTAAAAAGTATAATAAACGAACCTAATAGCTACTACTAGACATAACACATTTTTGTGTTGTCAAATACCCCCACACTTGGACTTTTACTCGTCCCGAGTAAAAACTCGAGATTAGCAAGACAAACACGAGTCCAAACATATCATGTGAAGGTAATGACCTCTCTTCCCTCAACACTACCTTCTTATATCTCCCTCAAAACACAACCACCTATTAAAAGAAAAATGACTCAAAGTTGTTTTAACACACTCTTCCCTTACCACTTCCTACTTATAACTCCCTCAATACAAGACTCTACACACCACCAACACCGACTCATCTCAACTCAACTCCTCCCTTCTTATAGCTCCCAAGAATGTAGTATGACCATCTTTGCCTTATCCCAAGGCATAGCGAGATGACCCTCATCACCAAACTCCATGCAACTCCACTTCTTATATCACCCCCTTATTACTCCACTAGTGTATATCATGGTTACTTGGTTGGCCCCAAACTACACAATTTGCACAACCAAGCAACCACTAAGAGAAATCCACCAATTTGGAACCAAATTTGTGACTCAAAGAAAAGTAAAAATAAAAAGAAATCCTAAGCTAACCTCCTTCCAAATTCCTCCTTATTTCTCCCTTCTTTTCCCTCCATAATTCCTCATCATAGAAAGTATTATGCTCAATTTTTTTTTTTTCGTTTTCCATTTTTTTTTCTTGAAAATCCCTTATTTTGCCTAAGGTGCCCTTTCGGGTTTTCACCTTAGCTTTTCCTTTCCTCTCATTGGTGGTTCGCAACTCGATTTTTCATTTTTCCTGGAATGCCCTTTCGGGTTTTCATTCCGTCCTCGGCCACCTTCCCAATTTTTGCCTAGGTGCCCACCCTTGTGGGTTTTCACCTAGCCGGGATTTTCAATATTTTTTTCTTTCTTTTTCCTCAAAACAAAAACAAAACAAAATACAATGCATCAAAACAAAAAATAACTATATACAATCCTCTCCCCCACACTTAGATCAGACAATGTCCTCATTGTAGGGGAAAAGGTCGGGGTGCTTCATCAATTGTTGAAATGAGAAGAACCCGAGGCACCTCCTCGGTTTCTCCTCCTCTCTCTTTCTTCTCTAACCTTTCTTCTTCTTTCTAGGCCTTCATCAAGGGCCTCTTGTGTATAAGGAGTGGGGTAGCCCGGGTTTTGGTGGATGGACATGCCGAAAAGTGAGCTAGCCAAACCATAAACATCTTCTTGTGCCACCGAATCTTCATATGAATATTAAAGATAAGTGTGGTGGCGCTCATTTTGAGCTTGAAAATGGCTTGTGGCTTGCTCCCTCCAAGCATTTTGTGTCGTCCACATGTCACTTTGCTCTTGCCACCTTTTGTCTTGTTGCTCCCTCCAAAGGCGGGCTTCCTCTTGCCGTGCTACCATCCTCCTCCACTCTTCTTGTTGAGCCCTCTCGGCCTCCTCTCTCAACCTCTCTCTATCCTCCACTACATTATGCCAATCATCTAAGGACTCTAGCCTACCTCCTTGTCTTTGTTGCCAAGTGTAAGAATCGTCCACTGATAAGCATTTAATTAGTTACATTTTTCCTCTCATTTTCGTCCCCATTTTGGTCCGTTTACACGGATTTGCGTGCCCTTGATTGCATTTTGCTTCCCGATTTCCCGTGCTATGAATGTCGATCTTAATTTGTAGAAATTAAGGCGGAAGTGAAGAAATCAGAGCATAAAGGTCTTGCATGAGTCGGGATTCGGAGATGAGATGAAGAAATGAGGAAAGCAAGCCTCAGGTGGCGCAGGCCGGCCACCCGGCACAGACCACTCACCCACAAAGGAAAGAAAAAGAGAAGGAGAAGAAAAGGCCCAGGTAGTGCCGGCCGGTCACCCGGCGGTCGGTCTACTACCCGGCCTGCGCAACATCATCAAGCACTTGAGAATGTCATGGTGTTCCAGGCCGGTGGGAGGCCAACGGCCGGGCACCCGGCCGTGACCCCTTTTTCATACTTAGAAGAATTTTTGATGACGAGAAGAATGAAGCTACTGATGTGCTCCAGGCCGGTCAGAGGGCCGGCGGCCGGTCGACCGGCCAGGAACGCAACTCCGCATTTCGCCATCATTTCTATTTTCTTTCTTAATTTTCGAGATACCTATATATACCCTCCCCCTAATTTTTGTAAGCAGTTTTTGCAATATCTCTTAGCACAAAACCCTAGATAATTTGTAATCTCTAATACTCATTAATTACTCTCCTAATCGCTCCCTAATTAAGTTTAATTTCTCAATTCAAGTTACTAGATCTAGTCTTTCTTAGTAGAACTATCATAGTTTTGGGTTTGTATTGAAGATTTTGGGTGAAGAGATTCTCCCTATTCATCAATACAAGCTTTGTTGGTATAAATTTCTCATCTTTTTGTTATTTATGCAATTTATTTTTATTTCTAGTTTATTGTTTATCATTTGATTGTTATAATTAATCATTTCCTTAGCATGATGTTCATTTCATTATTCCCCTTGTTTAGTTGTTTGATTTCCTATAATATGAGTGAGTAATTTCCTTCTAGGGTTTAGGGGGAGCCTAAGGGAGGATTATGTGGGATTATTAGTTGGGTAATTAGTATACTTGTGGTAATAAATTGAGTATTACCCATATGCACACTAGGTGTTTGATGAATTGTGTAAACGAAAGTTACCCACTTTATCAAGTATCGTTTGATTATCTCTTAAGCGACGGTGGTAGAGATGATTAGACTAGTGTTTATATGAGTGATTTGAGACAAATGCGATAGCTTTGTTGATGATTATTAATTGTTGAGACATTAGCAATTAATTCTATTCAAGCTTATTACCCGTTTGCTAATAACTAGACTAACCCATTGATTCCCCCTAAGGCGAACCCTTTACCTTAGTTTTTCCTTATATTCTCTTTGCCCGATTCATTTTATCGATTTCTTGCATTTTCTAGTTAATAGTTAATCTTCTCTTCCAACCTTTGTTAGGCTAGAATAGGACGCTTTCGAACTTGTAGTTGACCCCTCCATCCTCGTGGATTCGACCCCTTTATACTACTTATATCGGGTTTATTTTTGATGTTTGCTTTGACGACGAAACATTCATCAAATGACGCCGTTGCCGGGGATGGCGTAAGGAAACTCATAGTTTGTTTTGTGTCTTAGATTTAGTCAAGTTACTTGTTGTTTTTGTTGGTGTTTAGTTGTTAGATTATTTGTAGAGTGCCTTGCATTATTGTCTTTCCCTAGTGTGCCCAAAAACACACTAGGAGTCTAACTTGTTTTTGAGTTGCTTTTGAGTGCATGCCTAGGGGTGAAGGGTTGTTCTTGAGCCATCCGGAGCCCGAAAGGTTATTTAGGACTCTACGAGCTAATACACTTGCTCGGGTTAGGAATTCAAGAAGGGTTAGCCGTCAACAAGCCAATACTTCATCGCTTCTACATCCACTCCAACAATCGATCACCCACAAAACAACACCATTGAACCCATATTCGAAAACCCCTTCTACAATACACTACAAAATACACCACCAAATTCACCACCTACAATACCTCAACAACAAAATCAACCACAAATGACTACTTTACGTGACCGTAACCGTCCCAACCATGATGATACCCAATCTCCAATCAATTTCGGTGTCTTGGCCCCAAATAACTTTGAGATACACCCGGCTCAAATGAGTTCGATTGAGCGGGATAGCTTTGGAGGCCTTCCCGATGAGGATGCTCATGCCCACTTGAGGAAGTTCAAAAGTAGGGTAGGAATCATGAAGAGGAATGGTGTGCCCGAGGAAACCCTTTGTCTAATGTTGTTCCCATTTTCTCTTAAAGACTGGGCGGAGAGGTGGTTGAATAACCATGTTCCAAACACTTTTACTACTTGGGATGACTTAGCTAAGGAATTTCTAAGCAAGTATTACCCGGCCTCCAAAACGGCAATGCTAAGAAATGAGATAACAACCTTCCAACAAGAGGATGGAGAGTCCTTGGGAGAGGCATGGGATCGATTCATTGATTTGCTTGCCCGTTGCCCTCATCATGGGATAGCAAATTGGTATGTCACTCAAAAATTCTATCAAACTCTTCTCCCTCAAACCAAGGCTATGGGGAATGCTTCCGCGGGGGGAAGTTTTGATCATTTGAGTGATCAACAAGGAGCGGCATTGATTAAGAAAATGGTTGAGTCGGAGTCTAGCTATGGTACTAGAGGTATTAGCTTGAGGAGGAGTTCTAAATACCCAAGTGAGAACTTTTCAAATGCGGATACCAATGCCAAGATTGATTTGCTCACACAAACTTTTACTAAAGGTTTTGCCGAGCTTCAAAAGGCTCAAAATCAAAGTCAAGGCCATCATGTGAATGAAGCTAGTGGGTCTTATGCACCTCCCATGGTGGAAGCTTATCAAACCCCTACTTGTGAAATTTGCAATGGGTATGGACACACCTTTGAAGTTTGTGGGAATAATGTATCTTATAACAATGAAGGAGGAAATGATTATCAACATGTGAATGCATTTCAAGGAGTCAACAACAACCCACGGCCCTCAAGGCCCTCATTCCAAAACCAAGGTGCGTACAACCCAAATTCCAACTTCTATCATCCGGGTTCGAAATATCACCCAAACATGAGTTACAAAAGCCAAAATGTGTTAAACCCTCAACACACACAAGCTCAAACTTCCAACCCTCCGGGTTTTTCCTAACCTAGAGGGGGAGTTCAATTTTCAAGAGGAAACTACAAAAATCAATTCAACAACTCACAACAAGGCCAAGGATCATACCAATTCCAAAATCAACACTTCAATGATCAAGGGTACAATAACCAAGGTAACTTTCAAAACCAAGGTAATTGGAACCAAGGTCAAGGAAATTGGAACCAAAACCAAGGGAACCAAAATTTCAACAACCAAGGCCAAGGTAATTTTTACCAAGGCAACCAAAACAATCAAGCAAGTGAAGGGTTCCCCGATCAATCTTTCCAAGGCCAAGGGTCAAATTTCAACAATAACAATCAAGGACCAAATTTCAATGGTCAAGGTTCAAGAGGACAACAAGGAAATTTCAATAACAACCAACAAGGAAACTTTAACAACCAAAGAAACAACAATCAAGGTTCAAGTAGTCGGAATGACTATGCATTTGCCCTTCCTTTGACAAACCAAACCCACCAAGAGAATGAGCCTTCAATGAGTGAAGTTTTGCAACTTGTCAAGAACATGGAGATCCAAAACAATTTGGCCTTGCAAAATGTCACCAATGCTCACAAGAAAGAGGTGAGGGAATTAGAAGCTAGGTTAGCTTCTCAAGCTTTGAACAATCCTCAAAGGCCTCCGGGAGGTTTACTTGCTCAAGGGAAAAGCTCCAAGGATGCTTCATCAAGTCACCAAGCATGTGCGGTGACTTTAAGGAGTGGAATTGTGCTCGACAACCCCTACTTGGATATGATGAATGATGAGATTCCAAATGATGAGCATGTTGAGGAGGGTGATGAAACCGAAGAGCCCATTTTGAATCCTACCTTGGAGTTAAAAGATGATGGCAAGGGTGAAGATGATCAACCCAAAGAGGGAGAAGGTGGGTATGTCGAAATTATGCCTTATGAAGAGGAGATGATCAAGGATGCCGATGATGAAGGAGTAGAGGTGCAACCAATAGCAAGAGCTAAAGTAACCAAGAAAACTCCCATTCCAAAGGTATCTTCTAATTCTCCACTTGTTGTTTCCGATATCCCCTACCCCTCTAGAGCTTTGAAAACTAAGGAAAACTTCAAGTTCACCCAATTTAGAAAAATGCTTGAGGGGCTTGAAGTGACCTTACCTTTCACCGATGTTATATTAAACATGCCCACTTACTCAAAATTTCTTAAAGACATCTTGACTCACAAGAGAACTTTGGGTACCCAAGATGTTATGATTATGGAGGCGGAGTGTAGTGCTCTCCTCATTAATCCTAACTCTTTCAAAATGCCAAAAAAGCTTGGGGACCCCGGAAGTTTCTCTATCCCTTGTGTTGTAGGGGGAGTCATGATTTCAAGGGCATTATGTGACAATGGTGCAAGTGTAAGTGTCATTCCCTTAACTATTGCTAAAAGATTGGACTTGATAGTTTAACCCACACTTCTATGACTCTCCAACTAGCGGATAGGTCCGTTAAGCAACCTTTGGGTGTGCTTGAGGACGTACCCGTTAAAGTTGGTAAATTTTTGATTCCCACGGATTTCGTTGTCCTAGATATCCCGGAGGATAGCCACACTCCCATCATCCTCGGTAGGCCCTTTTTGGCTACCGGAGGAGTCCTCATTGATGTGAGGGAAGGGCGGCTAACCTTTAGGGTGGGGAACGAAACCCTTGAATTTAATCTTCCTCATCTAGTGAAGGGGCCAATGTTTCACAAAGCTTGCTCGGTAGAAGTCATAGAGGAAGTGGTTGAAAAGGTGCATGAAGAAGAGAAATGTGAAGAAGAAGCTCTACAAGTGGCACTCCATGATGAGGAGATGGGAGATGACCATGAGATAGATGATGAGCTCTTGAAGAAGGTGGAGGGCCTTCTCCCTCCAAAGGTACAACTAAAGCCCTTACCTCCCTCACTTAAGTACTCTTTTTTAGTTGAGGGAGAGACTTATCCCGTTATCATCAATGCTAATTTGAGTGAGGACCAAGAATTTGAACTTTTGAAAATCTTGAAAACTCATAGGGGCTCACTTGGATATAGCATTGATGATATCAAAGGTTTAAGTCCTAATATTTGCATGCATAGAATAGTCTTGGAGGAGGGTAGTAAACCTAAGGTAGATGGGCTACGTAGGTTGAACCCTAAAATGGCGGAAGTGGTGAAAAATGAGGTGATGAAGTTGCTAGAGGCCGGGATTATCTACCAAATAGCCGATAGTTCCTGGGTGAGTCCCGTCCATGTAGTGCCCAAGAAAGGAGGGGTAACTATGGTGGAACAAGAGGATGGGACTCTCTTAGCTTCTAGGCCCGTGACCGGGTGGCGGATGTGCATTGATTATCGCAAATTAAATGCCGCCACCCTCAAAGACCACTACCCCATCCCCTTTATTGACCAAATGCTTGAAAGGTTAGCGGGGCATTCTTACTATTCGTTTCTTGACGGTTATTCCGGGTTTTTCCAAATACCCATACACCCGGAAGACCAAGAAAAGACAACCTTTACTTGTCCCATTGGAGTATATGCTAATAAGAGGATGCCCTTTGGGCTTTGTAATGCTCCGGGGACGTTCCAAAGATGTATGACGGCAATTTTTGCCGATTTTCTTGAGAAGAGTATGGAGGTCTTCATGGACGACTTTAGTGTCCATGGAGACTCATTTGATCTTGGGTTATTGAATTTGTCTAATGTTTTGCAAAGATGTGAGGAACACAACCTCGTCCTAAATTGGGAGAAATGCCACTTTATGGTGGAGGAGTGGGTTGTGCTTGGTCACATCGTGTCTAAGAGAGGGATAGAAGTTGATATGGCTAAGGTTTCGGTGATAGAAAACTTGTCACCCCCTACAAATGTGAAGGGAGTGAGAAGCTATCTAGGCCATGCAGGCTTTTACCGACGTTTCATCAAAGATTTTTCTAAAATTGTCAAGCCTTTAACTTCTCTTCTTCTCAAGGACACCCCATTTGTATTTGATGAATTTTGCTTGAGTGCTTTTTGTAGGTTGAAGGAGGCCCTTGTGACGGCTCCCATAATCCGCTCACCGGATTGGAGCCTTCCCTTCGAAGTTATGTGTGACGCCTCCGATTATGCGGTCGGGGCGGTACTTGGCCAAGTTGTGGACAAGAGGCACCTAGTAATCTACTACACTAGCAAGACTCTAGATCAAGCCCAAGTCAACTACTCTACGACTGAAAAAGAAATGTTAGCCATTGTTCATGCCGTGGAAACATTCCGGCAATACTTTGTTGGTTCTAAGGTTGTGGTATACTCGGATCACTCCGCCTTGAGACAATTGTTAGTGAAAAAAGATGCAAAGCCAAGGCTCTTGAGGTGGGTTCTATTACTTCAAGAGTTCGACTTGGAGATTAGAGACAAGGCAGGGGCGGAAAATGTTGTTGCCGACCACCTATCTAGATTGACTACCGAAGATCATGGGTTGAAGGATGAGAGTGGCCCGATCAATGAGTGGTTAAGAGAAGATAGTTTGATGATGATTAGTGGTAAGTCACCATGGTTTGCGGACTTGGCAAATTTTATTGTGAGTGGGTTCATTCCGGAAGAGCTCAATGCTAGAGCTAGAAGGAAATTGAAGCATGATTCCAAACGCTACTTTTGGAATGACCCCCATCTTTTTCGCAAGTGTGGTGATGGCATGTTTAGAAGATGTGTTTCGAGGGAAGAGGGCATGGAAATAGTCGATAGGATTCACAATTCGGCCTATGGGAGCCACCTTGGTACATCTCGCACCATTGCAAAGGTGTTACAAGGTGGTTTCTTTTGGCCATCTATGTTTAAAGATATCCACTATTTTGTCAAATCTTGTGATCGATGTCAAAGAACGGGGAAAATAAGCCAAAGAAATGAGATGCCCCTTCAAAACATTCTTGAGATTGAGCTTTTTGATTGTTGGGGAGTTGATTTCATAGGACCATTCCCAAACTCTTGTGGGAATGAGTACATTTTAGTTGCGGTGGACTATGTGTCCAAGTGGATTGAAGCCGTGGCTACCCCAACAAATGATTCTAAAGTTGTTATCAAGCTCTTCAAGCACACTATTTTTCCAAGATTTGGGACCCCGAGAGTGGTGATTAGTGACGGGGGTTCACACTTTAGGAAGAGCACTTTCAAGATCTTGCTCTCTTCTCATGGTGTCACTCACAAGACCGCTCTTGCCTACCACCCTCAAACAAGTGGGCAAGTAGATGTCTCAAACCGTCAAATTAAAGCCGTCTTGGAGAAGACAACAAGCAAAAGTAGAAAGGATTGGTCTCAAAAGCTACCCGATGTGCTATGGGCCCTTCGCACCGCCTTCAAAACTCCCCTCGGCACAACTCCCTACAAGCTTGTCTATGGCAAGGCTTGTCATTTGCCAATCGAGTTGGAGCATAAGGCATGGTGGGCCTTAAAGGAAATGAACTTTGACATCGACATGGGCGGAGAGAGACGATTTCTCCAAATGAGTGAACTTGAAGAGCTAAGACTTGATGCCTACGAAAGCTCAAAGATTTACAAAGAGCAAACGAAGAAATGGCATGACGCCAAATTGATTGATAAAGATATAAAAGTGGGTGATCAAGTCTTACTCTATAGTTCTAGGGTCAAATTGTTTCCGGGGAAGCTACGGTCGAGATGGTCGGGGCCCTTCAAAGTTATTGACATATCACCTCATGGAGCATTCGAACTTTGGAGTGAAGAGGGTGGTAATTTCAAAGTAAATGGGCATAGAGTGAAGAGATACTTTGATGGAGATGAGAAAGGAACGGTTGAAGTACTCTTCCTTGGGGATCCACTTCCCGAGGAAGAGTCTTGTTTGTAAGTTCTTATGCATTGATAGGTTTGGTGGAGTCCCTCAACAACCACCAATTTTTTGTATATAGCATGCATTTTAGGAGTAGTTGTGAAGATTTGAGATTGCGTACTCGGGTACCTTAGTCCTTGGGAGAAGTCTTTGGTAGGATTGAACAATTGTAGTCGGGTTTGGATCGAAACCGTGTCATTGGGGATATGTTGGTTGGGTCGAGATTGTTGGTGACTTTGGGAATTTTTGTTGTGAACTTGAAGAAGAGGGAAATAAGGGAAGAGTGCTCCAGGCCGGGCTACCGGCGGCCGGTGCGCTGACCGGCCCAGAGCACTCCAGTAGCCAAAGTTTGAAGATTGAAAAATGGAAGAGCAGGTGTTCCAGGCCGGCTAGCCGGCAGCCGGTGTGCCGACCGGCCTGGAGCACATCAGTGTTGGAGTTTCAAAGACAAGTTTTGAATGTGAAAATTTTGAGCCGTGTTCTAGGCCGGCCAGCCGGCAGCCGGTGTGCCGACCGGCCTGGAACACTTGACCACTGAAAATTTGAAGTTTGGAAAATTTGAACTGCGTTCCCAGCCGGTCGACCGGCGGCCGGTGACTATGCCGGCTGGGAACACCTGAACACAAGAAAAAACTCGAAGGCCCAAAAATCAAAATAATCACCTTGGGTTCCAGGCCGGGCACCCGGCGGCCGGTGCCTAGCCCGGCCCAGAACACATCAGTGCCTTAATTAGTCCGCCCGACAGCTTCTTCACTCTCATTCTTCTTCAATTTTATTTCTTTCTTTCTCCTTCTTCTTTAAAAAACCTCACAAGAACTTCACAACAATCACCACAAACTCCACCAATCCAACATTTAACCCCACAAATAACCCACTACACAACACAAAATCATCCCACAAATCAAAAACCTCAACTTTCCCCAAATTTTCCCCAATTTCAATTGACTATCACAAAAACTCACCGTGGCACAACAACCTAGGAAAAGAACTCGGGCTCAGCTTGAAGCGGAATTGGAAGCGCGACTCCAACAAGTAGTAGCGGGAATGGGTCCGGATGACAACTTTCCGGATGTCATCTTCGTTAGCGAGATTGCACGAGGTAAGTTTCAATGTCTCAAGCGCCGTAACCTTCCCCATTCCCGTTTCATTTGTAGGAATACTATGCGTAATTTCGACCTTGATACCGTAACCCTTGAGCTTTTTAAAGGTTTAGGGATGGGGGAACTTTACGGTCAGCATTTCCGTACTTACCCCCGTCTTATATGGGAGTTTTAGAGCTCTTTTAGTCATGAGAAATACCGCAACACGGGCATGGTTAAGATAGTTTCTTTTCGCCTTCTCAATACTGCTTTTAACCTCTCCTTGGAAAAATTTTGTAAGGTTTTGGGAGTTAAATTTCATAAATCTTATAAGGTCCCGGAAAATTTTAATTTGAATGATGTGTGGACTGCAATTTCGGGGATGGAGGTTGAGAAGGGGGCTAAGAAGCCGGCAAATGCTTGTCACAATGCTCCTATTCGGATATGGCATCGCTTTATGGGTTGGACCTTGTTTCCGAGGGAGGAGTGTCACAATTTCCGGGCCGATGAGCTCTCTATTTTGGCGGCTTATTTGTTTCAAAAGCCGAGTAAATTTGGAGTCAACATTGGTCACCATGTCGCTCTACACTTCCAGATATTGTCTAATGACCCTTTTAGCCCTACCGATATCCATATTGGGGGAATTGTTACTAAGATAGCCCATGCCCTTTGCAAAAATGCACTTGATGAGAGGAATTTGAGGTGTTTGGGGGGATGTTCTTTGTTGACGGAGGATTATATTACATCGAAGCTTGAGTGGGTTGTGAAGCGAGTTGAGGACGGGAAAATGTATTGGAGGATCCGAGGGAGCAACTCCATTCCTCTCCCGAACAGTGCGGCTATGAGAGTTGTTCCCGATAGCGAGCACTATCTCCTTCCCCTAGCGGAGGAGAACCCTCAGCAACCACTTGAAGATAACCCGGAAGACCAATTAGCTCCAATCACCGCTTTCAGGCGAGATCCCGCTGCCCCCGTCACTACCTATAGGAGAGAACAACAAGGACCCACTCCTACTACCTTGCCTTATGTGAACCCCTCTTTTGGTCATCATCAACAATGGCGTCCTTGGCCTAATTCATCGTAACCCGAGGCATCCTCTTCCACCACTCCTAGTTACCCACCTTTGGATCCTTCTTTGATTCAGTTCATGGCCGATATGACTTTGGCCTTTGAGGCGGCGGCTAGGGATAGAGAGACGGCAGCTAAGGAGAGAGAGGAGGAAGCTAGGGAGAGAGCACTTTTGTCCCAGAGGATGGATAGGATGTATTATGACTTGGCTCTTGGCCAATACCCTTCTTACGATAATTGGTGTAGGGAGGGGTATAGGAAGCCAACTGGCCCACATCCGTCCTATTTCAAGTGGCCCGAGGGTGGGTATGATCAAGGTTCAAGGGTGTTCGGGGATTTTAGTGTCCAACATGATTACTATTCTGCGCCGGTTTTTGCTCAACCGGTAGTTGATGAGGAGGAGGTGGATCCCGAGACTGCGGCTCAGAATGCCAAATGGTTTGATAGGATGGGTCCTAGATTCGAGATTTTGGATGGTACCGGCGCTGGATCGGGAGCCGGGGGTGTAGATGAGTCGTATGCAGCGGCCGGAAGCGGCTATATTGATGCTACATCCACTGATTTTAGTGGATTCTCCTGAGGCAGGAAACCCATGAGTATGATCCCTTTTAATCCAAATCTTCATCATGTTTATATTTTTGTATGCATTTAGATACTTGTATTATATCCTAGTTTAGTTATCCATTTAGTTGCATTCATTTAGGCTTACATTAGAATTTAATTTTGTAACATATCGTCACATGTTAAGTCTTGCATCCATATAGTGTAGTGTACATTGTATTTATTTTGAGCATTTAGACTAGAATCATGCATTTGCATTTTATTCGAAAACACAAAAAAATTGAAAAACTTTCCAAAAGACCAAAAACATGTTATTTGTTTTGAATTCACCCCTCACACCATGTAAATACCTAAGTGTGGGGAGGGAATTCCCAAAAAAGAAAACCCCAAAAAAAATGTTTTGTTTTTCTTTTTTCCCCTCTTTTCATATTTGAGTCACTTACTCGAGGACAAGTAAGACTTAAGTGTGGGGAGGATTTTATTTCTTTTGTATATATCGTTGATATTTGAAAAAAAGCCGAAAAATGCCTAAAAATCGAAAAAATTTGAAAATTTTCCAAAAAAATATGTTTAAATTAGTTTGTATATAGTTTATTTTGTATATATTGCCGTGTGTTTCTTTTCATCTCCATCCATAGGTGCGCTCCACATCATAAGAGGCACGAAAAAGGGAAAATGAAGACGCTTTGGTGAGATCTTTCCTATTTCTCTTCTCCTTTATCTCCTTTTCTTCTTACTTGAGGACGGGATGTGTTGATGACGATGTTGTGAATTTTGTTGATTGGCGTGTGTGCCACTTGTGTGCTGTTAGGAGATAACATTAGCCTATGTGTCATATAGACGGTTAGAGCATGTGCATTTAGGTTGTATATATGCTAGATTGCATCATGGCATATAGTTGCATTTAGAAAAAAAAATGATTTTATAATTGTCTTTTTGGAAAACTTGTTGAATGTGCATAGTCCCTTTTAGCTACTTTTTTTATTCATAAAGTGTTCATCTTAATCGTGGAATTTTAGACGCCCTGGGTTGTGCATTTCTAGTGAGTTTTGACCCGTCTACTAATGCCGAGTCACGAGTTTGCGCTTATTCCACCTCGACAACCTCAATTGATGTGAATATTCCGATGGTAGAAAGGATTCTTAGGTGACCGTTCTTGCTATGCAACCAACCTTGATTCATTGTTCTTCCACTTTTGCTCAACAAAGGAAACAAATCAAACAAGCTAAAAATATTGAGTCAATTATCATCTTTTCTTGTTTTCGTCGAGGAAATGCAAAACGGAACTTCTAGGGATTCTAGTGGACCCTTATCTAGGGTCCCTTTCGATGCCACTACGGTGGGGATACCCCTATTGTTGGTTCCGACCGCATGTCCTTGACGGAAACCGTGTGCTTTCATGCCAAAAATTGCAAATCAAAATGCAACTCAAAAAGAAAGAAAAAGAAAAAAAAAAAAAAAGCAAAGTGTTGAAATGAAAGTTTTGCAAGCAATTAGACTCAAATATCATTTTTCTTTTATCCTTCTTGAATCATTTGTCCTTGAGTTGCATAGTGAGATGGGACGATCCTTGTGTCTCATTTATTTGAGAAACGTGAATTCCATATGCTATTGTGCTTAATAACGTCACGAGGATTTCATTTCCATCTTCCATTTTATCGTTTTTGACCAAGCAAATAGTAGACGGGGTTCAAAATTCTCATTAGACTTGCACCGCTAGGAGGCGAATATTTTTCCATGCTTTATGATACTAGTGGCTTATAAGGATCATGCATTATTTAGACGGTTTTCCTCTTAGATATTTACGTCACATGGATGAGGCATGTGATTTTTCTTTTGTTAGATGCATCTTGGTCGTGTTCCTACGTGCTTATCATTTGGATGCGTCGCGATTTTGAGCAAGCCTCTACTTGCCTTGCAAGGAGGTACTCTACCTCATGAGTATCTCGTTGTGAGTTGAAGGGACGGAGGAGGCCCGTTAATTGCCTACCGTCGGATATTATTAGTAGTTTAGGTAGTAGCCTTAGTATTAGTGTAGTGTTGAATAACGGTACTTTTGGGTCTCGAATCTTGTTTACTTACACGAGGACGAGTAAGTCTTAAGTGTGGGGAATTTTTATAAGCATTTAATTAGTCACATTTTTCCTCTCATTTTCGTCCCCATTTTGGTCCGTTTACACGGATTTGCGTGCCCTTGATTGCATTTTGCTTCCCGATTTCCCGTGCTATGAATGTCGATCTGAATTTGTAGAAATTAAGGCGGAAGTGAAGAAATCAGAGCATAAAGGTCTTGCATGAGTCGGGATTCGGAGATGAGATGAAGAAATGAGGAAAGCAAGCCTCAGGTGGCGCAGGCCGGCCAATCGACCGGCGGCCAGCCACCCGGCATAGACCACGCACCCACAAAGGAAAGAAAAAGAGAAGGAGAAGAAAAGGCCCAGGTAGTGCCAGCCGGTCACCCGGCGGCCGGTCTACTACCCGGCCTGCGCAACATCAGTAAGCACTTGAGAATGTCATGGTGTTCCAGGCCGGTGGGAGGCCGGCGGCCGGGCACCCGGCCGGGACCCCTTTTTTATACTTAGAAGAATTTTTGAAGACGAGAAGAATAAAGCTACTGATGTGCTCCAGGCCGGTCAGAGGGCCGGCGGCCGGCCGACCGACCAGGAACGCAACTCCACATTTCGCCATCTTTTCTATTTTCTTTCTTAATTTTCGAGATACCTATATATACCCTCCCCCTAATTTTTGTAAGCAGTTTTTGCATTATCTCTTAGCACAAAACCCTAGATAATTTGTAATCTCTAATACTCATTAATTACTCTCCTAATAGCTCCCTAATTAAGTTTAATTTCTCAATTCAAGTTACTAGATCTAGTCTTTCTTAGTAGAACTATCATAGTTTTGGGTTTGTATTGAAGATTTTGGGTGAAGACATTCTCCCTATTCATCAATACAAGCTTTGTTGGTATAAATTTCTCATCTTTTTGTTATTTATGCAATTTATTTTCATTTCTAGTTTATTGTTTATCATTTGATTGTTATAATTAATCATTTCCTTAGCATGATGTTCATTTCATTATTCCCCTTGTTTAGTTGTTTGATTTCCTATAATATGAGTGAGTAATTTCCTTCTAGGGTTTAGGGGGAGCCTAAGGGAGGATTATGTGGGATTATTAGTAATTAGTAGACTTGTGGTAATAAATTGAGTATTACCCATATGCACACTAGGTGTTTGATGAATTGTGTAAACGAAAGTTACCCACTTTATCAAGTATCGTTTGATTATCTCTTAAGCGACGGTGGTAGAGATGATTAGACTAGTGTTTATATGAGTGATTTGAGACAAATGCGATGGCTTTGTTGATGATTATTAATTGTTGAGACATTAGCAATTAATTCTACTCAAGCTTATTACCCGTTTGCTAATAACTAGACTAACCCATTGATTCCCCCTAAGGCGAACCCTTTACCTTAGTTTTTCCTTATATTGTCTTTGCCCGATTCATTTTAGCGATTTCTTGCATTTTCTAGTTAATAGTTAATCTTCTCTTCCAACCTTTGTTAGGCTAGAATAGGACGCTTTCGAACTTGTAGTTGACCCCTCCATCCTCGTTGATCCGACCCCTTTATACTACTTATATCGGGTTTATTTTTGATGTTTGCTTTGACGACGAAACATTCATCATCCACCCTCTCACTTATGTGCCTTAAGACATCGTTGGTGCTAGCAAAGTAGGATGCCATTTGTTGTTGCCATGGCTCCATTGGGATGCTAGAATGAGTCTCCGCGTCAAACATAGGGGTGTGGTGTCTTGGTGGCTTTGGTAAGATGATTGGGAATGGTATGGTGGTGGTGGTGGTGGTGGTTGTTATTGTTGTTGTTGAAAAGGTGGGTGTTGGAAAGGTCCTTGCTCAATTGCGAGAATCTCCCTCTCCTCGCTAACTCGCTCACTTCCCTCACCTTGCTCTCTCCTTAGCCTCCTTCTTGGCCTCAAAGGAACTTCCTCTACCTCCGCCTAATCACTACTCTCCCCCAAACTCTCTTCCCTAGGACAATAAAAATCCTCCGATTTGGGCCCCCTAGGTAAAGGGTTGTTTGAAGGTCGAGGTATCTTCATATAACTAAGGCCATCACTCCCCAACCAAAATCCTCTCAAGGGTTGCTCCTTGCTAATTTTAAACATGTGTACCTCCTCGAGTCCGAAATGGTTGTACCTCGTCAAACCCTTACAAGAGTTTACCTCTTGCTCCTCATCAATTCCCCCCTCATAGTGTCGCACCAAAAATGTAATCACCCCCCCAAGGTGGATACTTGCCATAGTAGATTTTTGTCGGTGATTAATGCAAGCCCTCATAAACAAGTCCGCCCAGTCCGGTACTCCCACCCCTTCCGGGAGCATAATCCATAACCACAACCGGATGGTCTCCGGTACTTTAGCGGGCTCTCCCGCGAAGTTAAAGATGGTGGTAAGGAACCGGGTGATGAGTCGAAGGATGGGGTGAGTGATTGTGGAGAGTTTGGCATCCTTAGATGCGGTATTGCAATTCGTAATATTGCTCCACATGATGTGCATTTTCCCTTTGGGACATCTAATTTCTTCGGGGTCTTTTGTGATTTTGAGGATTTGGCGAATTTCGGAGATTGTGGCGTTGTGCCAAGTTTGGTTGAGACGGAAACGGTAGGCTCTTTCATTACCCTCGGGAACGTCCAACTCGAACAAGGTTTCTAGAAAGTCGTACGCGAAACTCTTATAGGTGTGATCCCAAGAGTCCGGTTCAAGATAAACTTCTAGCCCTACTTTAGCTAGCATATCCCTTGTTAAGTCGAACATGCCCAAGGCATGGAGGGTGCTTGGGGAAAAGAATTTTGTGGTTATGAGTGGTTGTTGTCGGGGTGCGGTAAGTTTGTCCCATATTTTTTTATGTTGAGCACTCAACCTCTCATAACCCATGAACACCGCTTCCACATCGGTGTCGGGCTCACTCACCGCGGCCCTCTTATTCATTCCTTTCCCAAACAACTTGGAGATTTTAGGAGCCATTTTCTGCAAAAATTCAACAATGCAATACAATACAACAACAAGCAATCACTCAAAGAAGTTTTTCACTCAAGCAATTCAACAAACACTTGGTGTGCAACAATCTCAACACCTCAAAAGCTTAGTGTTTGTTGAATTCTTATGCCTCACTCGGAAAAATTTTACCAATCCTAACTACACAATCAACAAGGGCAAGGGGAAAATTCGAACTAAGACTAATTCAAGCCTAAATTTCAAGCAAAAACTAAAGAATAATGGAAAATGTTAAGTATGAGGTTATAACTTTCCGATTCCACAAAACTTAAGCTCCTTGATAACTAGAATAAGTAAGGAATCCGTCAAAAACCCTTTAAAAACCCACTAAAGCTCCTAAAAATCGAATTTGAGGAAGAGTTTTCTAGGTTTTCAAAGAGGGATTTTTCTGAAATTATGAGTAATTGAGGTTGATTTTGAGGTGTTTGAAGGTAGAATGAAGGTTAGGATGAAGAATTTGATTGATCTTGATGAAGGTTTGTGAAGATTTGAGGGAGAAAGATGAAGTTTTGAAGGATTGGGGTTGTTTTTGGGGGTTTTTTCGTGAAAAATAAGGTATGAATGTTTGGATGATATGTGATGAACTCGTGCTAAGAACACCTGAAAACTGCATTCGACGTTTGCAGCGTCCTGGGACGCTGGCAGCGTTCTTCACTGCCGGTTTCTTCACGCTTTGCACTTAGTTAAAATTTGGCTAAGTGTTACAAACACCACTACACTTGCATTTTCACTCCAATGGTCCATAATAACCTTCAATATCAAAATTTCATCGGGTCCCGCACTTTTTACCCATGGCACGCATCCCGAGGCGGCCGAAAACTTGCAAAAACTTCACAAAACCGTTAGTAACTTCAAAAGATTTGATTGATGCAATTTTTAACTACTTAAAAACAACTCAAATGCTAAAAATTAACAATGAACTTAAATGAAAATATTCACAAGGATAGAGTATGTACACGGTTTGCCGTTTATTTAGAGTCGATGGCTCGACTTAGTGGCTCTTTTCAACCTTCATAAACGGGGTCCTCAAGCAAGACCTATTCTTCCCCCTCCCGGGCACATCCTTTGAAGTAGTGTTTGAGGCGGTGGCCATTCACCTTGAGTAGCTTTCCATCCCCGGGCCCTTCCACCTCAATTTCTCCATGGGTAAACACCTTCTTGACGGTGTAAGGTCCAAACCATCTTGACCTCAACTTACCCGGGAAGAGTTTAAACCGATTTTGGAACACAAGAACTTGATCGCCTTCTTTGAAAACCCGACGGTTTATCATCCCGTCGTGCCATCTCCTTGTTTTCTCATTGTAGATGGAGGATTTCTCATACGCATCATGGCGAATTTCCTCAAGTTCGTGCAATTGTAGCTTCCGGTGCATACCGCTCTCATCTTAGTTTTGGTTGAAAGATTTGATAGCTTAATAGGCTTTGTGCTCAACCTCCACGGGGAGGTGGCAAGCCTTGCCATAGATGAGACGGAATGGGGACATGCCGATGGGGGTCTTAAAGGCGGTCCTATATGCCCACAAAGCATCAACTAGCCTCTTGCTCCAATCCTTTCTATCCGGATTCACCGTCTTTTCAAGGATCCCTTTTATCTCACGGTTGGAGAGCTCGGCTTGGCCATTTGTTTGTGGGTGATAGGCCGTTGAAATCTTGTGGTTCACCCCATACCTTTTGAGAAGGCTTCCAATCACCTTATTGCAGAAGTGGGTACCTCTATCACTAATTATAGCCCGTGGAAAACCAAACCGGGAGACTATGTTCTCTTGGATGAAGGTTGCTACCACCTTTGCATCATCGGTGCAGGTAGGAATTGCTTCAACCCATTTTGACACATAATCTACCGCCAAGAGGATGTATAAGTACCCACCGGAGTTAGGAAAGGGGCCCATAAAGTCAATTCCCCATACATCAAAGATTTCACAATAGAAGAGGGGTTGTTGTGGCATCTCGTTCTTCCTTGTCAAGTTCCCCACTCTTTGGCATCGGTCACAAGTATTCACAAATTTATGAGCATCTTTGAAGAGGCTTGGCCAAAAGAAACCGCATTCAAGCACTTTCCATGCGGTTCTTTGTGGCCCAAAATGTCCTCCACATGCATAGTCATGACAATGATGTAGGATGGATGGAATCTCACTTTCGGGCACGCATCTTCTTATAAGTTGATGTTGGCAAAATCTCCACAAGTATGGGTCGTCCCATATATAGTACTTTGCATCGGACTTCACTTTGCTCTTTTGATGGGAAGAAAAAAGGCTTGGAAACCGCTTTGTCACCAAATAGTTGACCATGGTGGCATACCATGGCTCCTCCACTTGGATGGCATATAGGGACTCATGAGGGAGACCTCCTTCAACCTCATCAAGAGGGCATGATGGTCTTCCTTCAAGGTTTAGGCGGCTTAGATGATCCGCCGCCACATTCTTCACTCCTTTCTTGTCTTTTATCTCCACATCGAACTCACTTAGGAGAAGGATCCACCTCAACAAACTTGGTTTGCATCCTTCTTTTCCACAAGGTATCTAATGGCGGCATGATTGGTGTAGATGATCACCTTTGTGCCCAAGAGGTAGGACCGGAATTTTTCTAGGGCATATATCACACCAAGGAACTCCTTCTCCGTTGTAGAGTAGTTCTTTTGAGCATCATTCAAGAGTGTAGATGCATATTGGATCACATGGGGTCCCTTGTCACTCTTTTGACCCAAAACCACTCCCAATGGGTAGTCACTTGCATCGGTCATGATTTCAAATGGAAGGTCCCATTGCGGTGCTTGAATAATTGGTGCGGTGACCAATCTCGCCTTCAAATCATCGAAAGCTTTCCTACAAGAGGCATCAAAGACAAACTCCGTTTCTTTGTGCAAAAGCTTACATAGGGGGTTAGCAATCTTTGAAAAGTCCTTAATAAATCTCCGGTAGAAACCGGCATGTCCGAGAAAAGATCTAATGTTTCGGGTGTTAGAGGGATAAGGTAAGGTTTTGATAATGTCAACCTTAGCCTTATCCACCTCAACCCCCCTTTCCGACACTACATGTCCTAGAACGATGCCACTAGTCACCATGAAATGACATTTTTCGGAGTTTAAGATGAGATGGGACTCTTGGCATCGCTCTAAGACAAGAGCAAGGTGTTTTAGACATGCATCATAGGAGTCCCCACGGACGGTGAAATCGTCCATGAATACTTCTATGATCCTTTCTACATAGTCGGAGAAAATACTTAACATGCACCGTTGAAAAGTTCCCGGTGCATTACATAGACCAAATGGCATACGGTGATAAGCAAATGTACCGAATGGACATGTGAATGTGGTCTTGACTTGGTCCTCGGGTGCGATTGGGATTTGAAAATATCCCGAGTACCCGTCAAGGAAACAATAGAAAGCTTTTCCCGCTAATCTTTCTAACATTTGATCAATAAATGGTAGTGGGAAATGGTCTTTCAAAGTAACCGCATTCAAGTGGCGGTTGTCAATACACACCCTCCAACCGGTTTGTGGTCGGGTGGAGACCAAGTCTCCTTGTGCGTTCTTGACTACCGTCACTCCTCCCTTTTTGGGCACGACTTGAGTTGGGCTAACCCAACGGGAGTCGTAAATAGGGAAGATGATGCCCATTTGTAAAAGTTTAATTACCTCCTCTTGCACTACCTCCGCCATTAGTGGATTGAGCCTCCTTTGGGGTTGTCGGATCGGTTTGGCATCCACTTCAAGTCTTATCTTGTGCATATAAGTCACCGGGCTTATTCCCTTGACGTCCGCTATGCTCCACCCAAATGTATCTCTATGTTTGTGAAGCAATGCT